>JAANDG010000302.1:0-171963 GCA_036852015.1 Pelodera strongyloides
AATAATCAATCATTTTCTAGGAATGGTTAGTGACCTTCCTAATTCCGGAAATTCAGGTTCTAAAACGAATACTCCTATGTAGAGTGTCGTACACAATGGTACTGTTGGCATAGGTTTGTTTGGCCCGGTATGAGGAGGTGAGGTTGAGTACAAATGGTATATAGATACCCCGGTCGGGGTACGTGTCTCGCCCAGGGTAACAACTTTGCATAATGAAGGGTACACAGTCCCTGGGGTAGGTACCAATCATACCACTCATGGAAGTTTAGCGATTGCGCACCCGAGTGCAAATCCAGAGATTTACATGCATATTCAATGGTGTGAAATCAAGTAAACATAAACATTATTGCAATAATGCACACACCACAGAGGGTGGAATACAATTGAAGTGCGTGGAAAGTGTACAGTTCGGGAATGGAAAGTTTGCAGTGAACTGAGGAACTGAACTTTAAATATCGACCATAGACTAGAGCTCGGCGCGCGCTGCGCGCGCGCCTCGCTCTAGCGATATGGCTTTAGCTTGAGCTTTTGTTCTTGATAAGTTAACGATTTCAATGTTTGAAGTTTAGGTTCAGATTGGCACTACACTGAATTAGCTTCATCTTCATTTTGATTTTTTTTCAAGATTTTTTAAGAGATTCGGAGTTTAGTCGTTAGCTCGCTCGGCGGGCTTTCGGCCCGCCTTCGCTCGCCCGACGTCCACTATGATTTAAGGTTGTTCGTTTGCAATTTTACTTTTGAGCTACGAAATTTTGCACATCGATTATTTTTTAACGTCATGGATTCCGAAGCATAAGTGTGATCGAGAATCAGTATCTTATGCGAGCCTCACTTGAGCACCGAAGTTCATCTTTGAGCTACGGCGAAATTTGCACGTCGACATATTTTTTGACGTCATAGATTCTGAAGCAGATACTTGATCGTGAAGCGGTTTAGGATACGAGCTTCATTGAGCACTGAAGTTCATTTCCACCGTTATCTTTAAGCTATTGTATTAATATGGCTCAATTTTGAAGATTTTGATTAAGATTCGGGATTATAGTCGTTAGCTCACTCGGCGGGCCTTCGGCCCGCCTCGCTCGCATCAACGTTCGATGTGGTTTACTTTGGAGGATGTTATTTCACCTTCAGAAGCTGTGAAATATTGACCGAATCTCAGCTCTCTATCTCTACTCCTAAGACCTTTTTTTTTTTGCGATTTCAATGAATTATCGATCGATATTTCTTTTTTTGAATTTCAACATTCAACATCTTTTAAATTTGAGCAGTGTTGATCGAGGGATTCGGATTTATAGTCGTTAGCTCACTCGGCGGGCCTTCGGCCCGCCTCGCTCGCATCAACGTTCGATGTGGTTTACTTTGGAGGATGTTATTTCACCTTCAGAAGCTGTGCAATGTGGACCGGAGTGCTCAGCTCTCTATCTTTACTCCTAAGACCATTTTCGCGATTTCTATGGATTATCGATCGATATTCCTTTTTTGAATTTCAACATTCAACTTATCTTTTAAAGTTGAGCAATATTGATCAGAGGGCCCAAGTCTCTATTCTATATCGACTCTTAGGCAGAGTTTTTGTTCTGTTTTTTGCAATTTCTATGGATTATCGATCGATATTGATTTTTTCAATTTTACCATTCAACTTATCTTTCTTTCGAATTTGAGCAATATTGATCAGAGGGTCCAAATCTCTATATCGACTCTTAGGCCGAGTTTTGGCTCGATATTTGTGATTTCTATGGATTATCGATCGATATTGATTTCTTCATTCGCCATTCAATTTTTTTTTTCGAAGCTATACAATATTAATCAGAGGGCTCGAGTCTCTATCTCTGTTCCTAAGCCGATTCTGGATCTGTTTATGCGGTTTCTTTTTCTTTGGATTATCGATCGATATTGATTTCTTCTTTCAATTTCACCATTCAACTTAGTTTTCGAAGTTGAGCAACATTGATCAGAGGGCTCGAGCATCTATCTCTGTTCCTTAGCCGATTCTGATCTGTTTTTGCGGTTTCTATGGATTATCGATCGATATTGATTTTTTCAATTTCACCATTCAACTTAGTCTTTCGAAGTTGAGCAACATTGATCAGAGGGCTCGAGTCTCTATCTCTGTTCCTAAGCCGATTCTGGATCTGTTTTTGCGGTTTCTATGGATTATCGATCGATATTGATTTTTTCAATTTCACCATTCAACTTAGTTTTCGAAGTTGAGCAACATTGATCAGAGGGCTCGAGTCTCTATCTCTATCTCTGCTCCTAAGCCGTGTTTTGGTTCTGTATTTGCAATTTCTATGGATTATCGATCGATATTGATTTTTGAATTTTACCATTCAACTTGGTTTTCGAAGTTGAGGAACATTCATCAGAGGGCTCGAGTCTCTATCTCTGTTCCTAAGCCGATTCTGGATC
Source organism: Pelodera strongyloides (assembly GCA_036852015.1). Classification (NCBI taxonomy): domain Eukaryota; kingdom Metazoa; phylum Nematoda; class Chromadorea; order Rhabditida; family Rhabditidae; genus Pelodera; species Pelodera strongyloides. Next base: position 2,410 of record JAANDG010000302.1, read on the forward strand.
TGTTTTTGCGGTTTCTATGGATTATCGATCGATATTGATTTTTTCAGTTTCGTCATTCAACTTATCGTTCGAATTTGAACAATATTGATAAGAGGGCTCAGTGTCTATCTCGACTACTTAGCCGGGTTTTGGCTCTTTATTTGCAATTTCTATGGATTATCGATCGATATTGATTTTTTCAGTTTCGTCATTCAACTTATCGTTCGAATTTGAGCAATATCGATCAAAGGGCCTGAGTCTCTATCTCGACTCCTAAGCCGTGTTTTGGCTCTCGTTTTGCAATTTCTATGGATTATCGATCGATATTGATTTTTTCAATTCCATTATTCAACTTATCTTTCGAAGTTGAGCAATATTGATCAGAGGGCCTGAGTCTCTCTCTCGACTCCTAAGCCGTGTTTTGGCTCCCTTTTTGCAATTTCTATGGATTATCGATCGATATTGATTTTTCAATTCCATCATTCAACTTATCTTTTGAAGTTGAGCAGTATTGATTAGAGGGGTCGAGACTCTATCTCGACTTCTAAGCTGTGTTTTGGCTCTCTTTTTGCAATTTCTATGGATTATCGATCGATATTGATTTTATCAAATTCATTATTCAACTTATCTTTCGAAGTTGAGCAGTATTGATTAGAGGGCTCGAGACTCTATCTCGACTCCTAAGCCATGTTGTGGCTCTCTTTTTTTTGGCAATTTCTATTGATTATCGATCGATATTGATTTTTTCAATTCCATCATTCAACTTATCTTTCGAAGTTGAGCAGTATTGATTAGAGGGCTCGAGACTCTATCTCGACTCCTAAGCCGTTTTGTGGCTCTCTTTTTGCAATTTCTATGGATTATCGATCGATATGATTTTTTCAATTTCGCCATTCGACTTATCTTTCGAAGTTGAGCAATATTGATCAGAGGGCCCGAGTCTCTATCTCTACTCCTAAGGCGATTTTTGGCTCTCGGAAAAATTATCGATTGATTATTGATTTTTTTCTGTGTCAACATTCTTTGTTCTCCAGCCTGATGACGTTAGCAAGGGTCCCAGGTCTGAAGCTCTCGATAAATTTTTCACCGTTTTCTGACATTTCACTATGTTCCGGGAGGTGCTTAAGTTCAGTTGGCTCTCTTTTTGCAATTTCTATGGATTATCGATCGATATTGATTTTATCAAATTCATTATTCAACTTATCTTTCGAAGTTGAGCAGTATTGATTAGAGGGCTCGAGACTCTATCTAAGCCATGTTGTGGCTCTCTTTTTGCAATTTCTATTGATTATCGATCGATATTGATTTTTTCAATTCCATCATTCAACTTATCTTTCGAAGTTGAGCAGTATTGATTAGAGGGCTCGAGACTCTATCTCGACTCCTAAGCCGTTTTGTGGCTCTCTTTTTGCAATTTCTATGGATTATCGATCGATATTGATTTTTTTAATTTCGCCATTCGACTTATCTTTCGAAGTTGAGCAATATTGATCAGAGGGGCCCGAGTCTCTATCTCTACTCCTAAGGCGATTTTTGGCTCTCGGAAAAATTATCGATTGATTATTGATTTTTTTCTGTGTCAACATTCTTTGTTCTCCAGCCTGATGACGTTAGCAAGGGCCCAGGTCTGAAGCTCTCGATAAATTTTTCACCGTTTTCTGACATTTCACTATGTTCCGGGAGGTGCTTAAGTTCAGTTGGCAAGTTGCCAAAATTTAGATTATCGATTTATCGATTTTTGATTTGATCAAAATTCGATTCACATAAAGTTATTACGTTTAGGGGTCTAAGCTTCAACTTTTATTTTTTAATCATCATATATCGATTATCTGATAAGCAATCGATAATCGGAAAAAAGCTAATTCTTAATTTTCGCTAAGGACCCTAAGGCCGAAGACCCAAGTCCTTAGCTCTACTGCTAACCAACGATCTGAAACGTGACAGACAGAACTCGTCTATATTACTACACAATGTAGATCCATTGACTGCAAGATGCAAAGGAAGTACAGGTTTTCATATGTTAGAAGCAGAACCACAGTGTCTTAGAGCTACTAATTGGAAAGTTTTGGAAAGCTAGCCATTTAAGAAAAAACAGCGTATGAATAAATTCACCTAATGTTTAATGCTAACAAAAGATTAATAATAAACAGTACACTAAAAAAATAAAAGCAAGATGCGTTCATGCTACAGCTAATTGCGGGGTGTTCGCTTCCTAGACTACTCTGTCTGCGTAAAAAAATATGGAATTCTTGGGATTCTATGATACTGAATTTGTATTGCTAAGAATATACTAGCTATATATACTCCATCTTATGAATAAAATGTATAAGGAAAAAGATATGTGTGCACAAAAACACCGATATTTTTAGTATTGAAGCATCCTGGCTTAGATACCGAAGGAAGGACTAAAGACGCTACCGTTCTTACCGTAGTACTTTTAAATTCACATCATTTATTCAAAATCTAAACATAGAAATAACGACAACAAATCAATAATTCATTTGCCAGCTTAGGCCCGTTAACCTGTGGCTGTCTCTAAATGGTGGACCGCCCATGGTATAAAGGGTACCAAAACAATGGCCGGACCGGTAAAAAATTGGTAGCACCTGGACCGGATGAGGCCAACAATTAGCGGATGAACCAATGCAGCTAGCAGAGGATAGAATATAAGGACAATTTCCAAGAGGGTGGAGAGTGTTAGAAGGAGATACAAAGAGAGACAGAGAGACACAGAGAGACAGAGAAAGATGGAATGCCAATTGTAAGTAAGCATAAGTTGGAAATAAAAATAAAATAAGAGTGATCAGATATTCGTGAAGTCATACATAAAAATTTATCCACGATTAGCAAAATTAATTCCAAGCCGGTATGAACTATGAACGTCTTTGAATCAAGTACCTTGAAGCGATATGTATAACAGTATAACGGTCGGTTTTTGAAACGTATGTTGAACAACTGCATCCCCTATGTCGTGTGTAAAGTGCAAATGAATACAATTAGACAAAAAATCGCGCAGTTTCGCTCAGTTATTTGCATGCACAGCATGGGAATACCGGCCATTATACCACTTTAACCACAGTAGGCTGTGAACTTGTGAACTACGAAAGATCCTGAGCTTTAAATATCTAAGGCTATATGCAAGCAAAACAGAAAAACAGAAAAAAACACTGGAAGAAAACTCTTTTTTTTACGAACATTAATGGATATGACCTTGCGCAGTGGTAAATGGTACAAATGGTACAGCCGTGTACAGGTGTTGCTGACAGCTCTATTAAACAAACAAATGCGACCATTATTGATGGCAGACCCACTCCAGGGCCAAGGTGAGTATATCATGCCTCTATTCAAGTAATCCTTACTTTTAAATGAGATTTTTTTTCTGTTTTTAGTTTTCAAGTTCGCCTATAAAACCATCCACCACGAGTAAAAAACTAAAACGATAGAAAAATATAAACCTCACAATCAATTATCAAGTTCCACACAATACTCACGCCTTACGGCCGACCCTGCGGGCCCAGAAGGTTCGGTACATCCTCCTCCACATGGAGATAACTCTTCTGAATAAATCAGTAAATCAGTATCATGAAACAGACGGCTACTCCGCCTGATTGTGAGGCGTCTTTCGATACTTATGAAAAGTCTGTAACGTCGATGGAACTATTTAAGAATCTTTTACCTCATGAGAATATGCTAATTTTAGCTGCGACACTCTTTTATACCCGAAGCGGAACAATTTATTCGAATTATACTTCCGTAGCGTGAGTGCTAGCGCACGCTGCGAGTTACTCTTTTATAAGATTGGAATGTTTATTCAAATATAAAGACAAAAATACGGATAATATCTCGAATACACAATATAGCTTCCAAAATTACACCGGCTGTTTCCATAATAACACTACAATAGCTACTATATCTATAAAAAAAAATCATTTTCGTCGTCATATACAGCTAAATTTTGCCATTATAGATAATGACAAAGTGAGAGAAAAAAAAATGGACGGTGCTGTCGTAATTATGTTTATCTCGAACTTCGAAAGCTCCCTCGGTATAGCAAAAATCTCCTCTCATAATAAACAACTGATTTAGTACAAGTAGTATCCTTGAGTAAGACGGATAAGCAAATAAGACGAAAAGTTGAAATGCAATATTTAATGAGATCTTACTCCGGTATGGCTGCTTATATCTCATTTACACAATTAGAATCGTAGGGTCGAATACTTATCGAAGTGAAAGACGATATTCTTTTTATTTCTTATCTAATCCTTCCTACGGATTTTTTACAGTATTAATAAATCTGGAGAATTAAAAAAGGCAACTTCCAAAATAATAAATAGTTTTATGTTGATGAAAAAAATTGAGCGTGCTAATTTAGTTATAGCCTCCAATAATACTGTCTCAACGGTAGTTTACAATGATAGCACAACTCTTCCTCATACTGTAACTTCCTCAGTGGTTCCGTTTTCCTGTGCCTCTGCTGCGTGCAACTTCTTGCGCTCCTCCTCTTCTAAAAATATGATCGAATTAGATAAGCGATAAAAGAAAACTCACTAGCTTCCTGGGAACTTCCTGGGAATTCCAGCCATACTTAGTGGGAAAAAATCGATGTTAAATGGGAACAGAAAGGATCGCAGTCACTCCAAAATCATCATTTTGCTTCGAGTTTACTTGAATTTAGTAAAGAATAAAGAAAAATACTTTACCAAAACCGAATAATTTGAATTCCAATTCAGGGGGTGAACAAGTAGAAAAGTAGTTCTACTTAACTACCGCGGGATTATGAAACGTGTAGTGATATGCCTGCAGACCCTTGCAGCATATGTAAAGATATAATATGCAGATATTTGCCGAAATAATTTGCATACTCCCGATCGGGAAGCAGCTGTATGAACACGTTTCGTGATCCTGCGGTAGTTAAGTAGAACTACTTTTCTACTTGTTCACTCCCTGAGTTGGAATTCAAATTATTCGGTTTTGGTAAAGTATTTGTCTCTATTATTTACTAAATACAAGTAAACTCGAAGAAAAACGACGATTTTGTAGTGACTGCGGTCCTTTAACTATAAATATGCACTCAAAAAATGAACTAGATCTAAAAAGTCTGCCGGAACGGTATATATTAGAGCCTAACCCTTGGCGGCTCGTTCCTTCCAAAGTTGTTTGTTCTCGTGAAGATACTTCATCCAAGGATTAGGAATGTCCAACTTTCCACAGTAAGATAGAGGAATGCGACGGACCGAAGTAGCATTTGGAGAAGAAGAATTACGGCTGAAATACAGGGAACAACCTCTCATAGGAAATGGGTGAACCCATTTGGTGACGGTTCATTGGTGTTTACGTGGACCAACCTATTTGGACATTCGGTGGCCACAGTCGTGACCGTGTGGTGACCAAGTTTCATCGAACCCCGTCATCAACTGGCCACCAAAGGGTGAGAACGAGACACGAACCAGTCACCAGATGGTTTTTTCGGTAAAAAACGTTTAGTAAAGGGCCATCGACGGGTTTTCTGTGGTTTCGGAAATTATTTCCTCTTCCCGTGTAAACAGCGAAACTGACAACAGAGCTAAAGTACTAGCTCAACATGATGAATCTAAAAACATCCGACAGTCCTTCTAAAGGCGAAGTATATCAGGGAATAAATCAATCACTTAAATAATAATCAGTGTATTGAAATAAATATCATAATTAGCTTACGTATCAGGAAGTGGCGAGAGTGTTTGAGATGGAGATGTGCTTTCCTGGCCGTCTTGTCCTGGAGGGAACAGAGAGTCCGTCGGAGGAAGACTCACCAGAGGTTCTACCATCTTAGTCAGCAGTTCTCCGCAGACCACCATTGTGGGCTCGACGATGAAATCGATGAATCCTAAAGAAAACCTTGTTAGAGTAAACCGTGACGTCACTGGTCACGGGCGCTTTTGTTTTCTATTCCTTGCTTCAAATGGAGTTAAATAAACAAGAATTTTGGATCATACCAAGAAAATTATCATATTAGTATGCCTATACCAGTTTTATACTAACTAACAAGGTTCACCTAGAATTCACCTAGAACTGTTGTAAAATCTAAACAAGATTTTTTTTGTCGAGGGGAACAAATATAACATTTTTATTCTCGACTAACCGATCTGACTCTCTGCCACGTGTACCGTATGCCGATCGCATAGTGGAGAGTACGGTAGACCCATTGAAGCTTCCAGGTCACCCTAAATTTAGACTCAAGCCATTGCAGTCGATGGACCAACAATACCTTTGGGCGTCGTGAGCCAGCTCTGGCGGCTCACAGGATAGCGAGCCCAAAACGCGCGTCCCACCGGAGCAGCTTAATCAGGGTATATTCGGGGGCTCCTGGTAATGAGGTTTTTCTCACAGAGGATCCTTTTCGTTGAGTACTGTAGCTTAGATCTTGGAAAAGAATACTGTACCTGTCTGAAAAACTCCTCCAATACTCCTTCGGTCCATCGCGAATGCAATTGCCACGGTTTAGAAGGATGGGAGATGTCACACGCATGCACAATCAAACACAACGCTTTGTTTTTGTCGATTCTGGAAATATTTTTTTTCTGACATAGATTTCCTTTTTGTATTGTGTTCCTTTATTCAAGAGACATTCACAACAATCCAAAGTAGAAATGACGACGAAATGTATTTGACAAAATGCTTAGCCTTCAAATATAGAATCTTACAATTAGACTAGTGGCAAAGAGTCAGAACTGATCTCTCCAAGCCCTAGTCTGTCAATAACCATTTTCTGTTATTTTCCAATAAAGATGCGGTTCATAGTACTAGTACACGTCAAATCTTAAGTAATAAGAAAACGAGAAATATTGAATAGCCTACCCTTCTGGCAACGAGAGCATGTTCTTCATTGTTTTAATTTGTACGAAATGGGTGCTCATGTCCGTGGCCAGCACAATTTCGATCACCATGTTACGTAGATCTCTAAACAAATTCACCTTATAATACACAAATAAGTAAAATACATTTCATCACCTAGCCATCTTCATTTACTAAGATGTTCTCATCTACTAGGAATAGACGAATAGACCCTCTAGTTGCCGGCGCCGAACAAAGCTTTGCGTGGTTTGATCTCAGCCCCCTAATTAGCACAAATTATTCTGGTACAATTACAAGCAATGATGATAGTTTGTCTCTCCAACACATACCTATATTCCTCTCTGGTCAAATGAACCAATATGTTCTTGTCTTCTTCTTTCATCAAACGGAAACACGATGATACGTGATGGTTTTCAAGAACACTTCGATCGTTGTAGAGTAAGGCGAATTGAGATCTGAACGGAGGAGTAATGTACTATTTCCGCTTAGGCTTAGGCTTCAGCTAAGAACTTGAAATTTTATTGCCACGACAAAAATTGATGATGAAATTTTGCGGCCATCAGTTCAGTCCCAAAACTCTAACAAAGTAGATGCCATCAGGAGATGCTTCTTTGCCTACTTTTCTCTAGAATGAATACTGACCCAGACTGGATGTGGAAACTATTCGTGTGTCCCGTGTGTTCATAATCGTGAATCAATGCTCCAAACAACACTGCGAACAGCTCCAGATCTCCGAGACTGCTCTGGAAATGGAGCCAGAGTCATACAACATTGATTAAATTGTGGGAATGGCTCAATGACTGCTCTAGGAAACAGATCCATGCTTTGAATTATTCTATGGCAAATGTTCCAAACGCATGATGGTCAGTAAAGCAAATTACAGTCGTTACCTTATGTCGAATGCCTGATGGAAAATAGTATTATTTAAAATGGAAATGATTGACTAATAGCTGCAGATAAACAATTATTCGAATCTGAACTCGTACCGCAAGTCCGGTCTGACTGAGCATGAAGTGTGAACTCTGCGTGACATCGGCTGCGTGAATCACATTGTGATATGGATTGTTGTGCTTCAAATAGCCAATCTCCAGCGCGTGAAGGTAATTTTCTAATTGATTGACCGGAATCTGAATAATAATTTTAATAATATATGTTTATTAGACACTTCGAAATATCTTATTAGCGTGCAGACAAAATCAATGCCATTCTCAGTGATCAATTAAAACAAAAAGAAAAGAAAGCGATACGAAAATCAGTTTACCTTAAACCGATCCATGAACCCGTATCGATTGAAAAGCTCAAAGCCGACATATTTGAGAGCGTGGCCCTCGCTGACCTCGTTCAGATTAAAGGGATCGAATGCCCATGAATTAGCATCCTGAACGGAGGAAAATTTACAATTAGACGAAATCATGCTTGCTGATTAAGTTTTCGAAAGATGCAGACTACACGAGGCCCTACTCACCGAGACCAGGAAACTCCCAGGGAGGGAGTGTTCCCCCTCCCTGTTCACTGTAGCCCGTATTCACCAACGGCAGGGAATCTCTGCCGCACGATCTACCGTAACTCCACACAAATAGCTCTCTATTTGTCATCCTACATGTTGTCCTTATGCATCAACAGGAAATTATGGACGCCTATAAGCGCAAAGTATCACCTTCATTAGTTCGACAATATCGGGTGGAATCGGACATTGAACACCTTGTTGACGACGAAATAATCTGTAATCAATAATTTAATCAACTATCATACTTAATATTTAAGTTGGTCACAACGATAAATACAATAATTTGAACTGATTCTGTCTGTGGCCTTTCAAAATGTTTTTTTTTCCGATCCGGTTGAAATAATTACCATTTACATTAGTTTCCTGTTTTGATACGAATGCCTAGTAAACGCAGTAAATTGATAACACGATCTTCGGCTTATGACACGATAATACGATAATAAACTTATGACTAATATGTACTAGTGACTATGGAGTGTTCGATAATGCAAACAATTAATAACCATATGAACTATAAAACTCAAAAACAACTACATCCTGCTTCAAAAACACGGTTCCAAGGATAAACTGAGTAGGTAAACCATGACTATATAGAACGTACGTAGCTATCTGTGTGAGAATGAGTATGACTTACTTATCGAAGAAGATACCAGTCCGAATTGCGTTGGCGACGGATTTGAACTTTGGTTTGTCGCGTTTCTTTCCCGCGTTTTGTCGCGTGAACGTCGCGGCAAGCCACTCGCGCACCTAAACAAAGGTTTCTTATAGTTTGCTGAGGAAGGCAATATTTTTTATCGTCTTGTGCTCGTTTTTTTAAAGCCACCCACGGCTACAAACTACAAATCGAATAGCGATCAACACTTCTAAATTTGAAACCTCGTCGGGAACAGTCTCCGGCGTGACTTCGGCCAAATCATCGTCCTCGTCACATATCCGCCTGAAATTGGAAAATAAAGAAAATGACAGCAAAGATAGGAAATAGGAAATGGGGGAATTTCCTACTTCAGATTTCCACCGTAGGCCGTAGATCCACAACCGGAGGCACCACTGAAACTAATTCTAATTTCGCTCTAATTGTAAAATGCTAACCGCGTCTCGTCCATATACGCTGTTTCCAGTACGAGGGCTGCATATTCGATATTTCTCTTTAGATCTTCTAAAGGAAGTTGTCCACTGTTTAGTTGATGAAGAATATAGCGAAGTCTAAAAATTAATATACACTATTTTAAGCCAAAAACTATTATGACAGACTTTCGCCTAGACTTTCGCCCTTTCTAAAGTAGTTTCGAGATGCGCATGCTAAACGAGCCACGTTCGATTTCTGTTTTGAATTGTGCATACGAACGAGCCATATTTGCAGGAAACCTCATGAAACGAAAGACTGAAGCATTGACTTGTTACGGAATAATTCCCACGAGTCAAGGAACATTGACTCTTCCCCCTCCACTACCTGCACGCGTGTTTCCTTAGTACAAGTTGGTAGAATCCAAATGTATCTCCGACGATCATCATATTTGCTGCTTTTTTAAAGGGAATTGCAAGTTGAGAAAAACTATATTTACGGGATCCAACCAGAATTAATAAGTTGACGAATGGAAAAGTATATCAAAAATGCATATGAGACCGAGAGACTGAAAGTACGGAATATTTTTGAAATGCATGCATGGAGTAGATGGTTTACACGGTCTCTTATCACAACATCTAGTTTTTGACACATTGACAAATATTTACAGGAAAAACGCAGAGCGTGGTTGAATTGGGTCAATTAGGATACTGATGATAACTCAGATGAACAAAAACAAAACGCTTTTAATTTGCGTCGTTCCTTATTTTAAAATAAATATACTCTCGGCAAAAGCTAAAACACTTTGATTCCTTTGGAGTGCTCTCATTTCTTACTGTTGTTTGAATTGCGAAGATTTTCGGAAAACGAATTAGCAAAAGAGATGCTCAATGGTTGTTTAGATTTTTCATATTTGGAAACAGACACCTACTTTCAACTTACGCCTGATTTACTTTCAAAAGCATTTTTAATCAATAATCAATCAATAATTTAGAGCGAAAACTTCTTTTGGTGTGTATTAGAAGATGCCAGGTGAATCCAAAATGTAATCGGATGTGCGTGTTAGACATAAATAAGCTGAGTAATGGAGACATACAGAAAGAGAGCGAAGCGAGATAGGGAGTTAAGAGACCGAGTAAGAGAGATAGAGAGAGAAGTCCTATCCACTAAGCTGTTAGAGAAAAGAAGTCCTTCGGATATTCATATAATCATCATGAAAGGATGATCCCCTCGCCGTTTCGTTTCCATGGTGATAGAAATAGGAAGAAGGATCTCATCGCTGGACATCGTTATCCCCACTTCATCACTAATTCTTCTTGTTTTGATGTCATATTTTTTTCACAATATTTTTGCTTTTTTTTGCAATCTGACCACATTTTCCGAAAAGAATGTGCAGGTTGACTACAAAATACAATTCGATTCTTACTTTTCAAGACTTTCTAGTGCCGCCTTGTTATCGTAGACAGGAGGTTGTCGTGCAGTTTCAGATGTAGAATCTGGATTCCTCCTGGACAACGTCACCGGCCGAGACGTATCGACCGCGTCCACTGAAACTAAGTAGATGAAAGAGTGGTCTACTACTGGTATCGTTCGTGTCTTACACTTAGCCGACCCGGGTTGGAGTCAATTCGGAAGAAATTAAATATACAGAAGTCGGTCGGATCTGACCTTTTGACAACGGCTAACATTCAAAAGTAGCCCGTGGCAGGTGACCGTAAGCATTTAAGCAATGACACTCCTTGATCTGGACTTCTCTGCTCATGGTAAAAAATTGTCGAAGTCTGTTTTGGGGTAACTGAGTCCCACTAAAGAACTTTTAACCACTTAGTATTTGAACATACCCAGAGAATGCAGGGCATTCTTTATGAAATCCACCATTCAACATAACCTTTAGTTCTGAAATTCTGTTGAAGCCATAGGGTAATTGTGAAATTGCAAAGAAACATTGAACAAGCGGAAGATGTGATACGGTATGAGGAGCAATACGTTATGACAAACTTCCTTACTGTATACGAGCGTGAGAGGGTGATAGAAAGGTACATGTCATTTAAAAACTAAACAATATTGCTTCTAAACCTGCGCAACTAGAGAAAGCAAACTATGTATGCCCAAAAGCGTCGACAATTTGCATGTAACTGCATGTGTGTGTCGTGTGTGTTTTATAATTACAGAGTCGAGAGCGTATCTAGAGGGTCATTACTGGCCAGTCCCAGCTCAATTGCCTATTTCAGAATCCATTTCACAAGAAGAGAGTTTTTTCGCCCCGTCCACGTTTATCATCCAGATTGTGCGCTACGCATGGGAATAGGGGATAATTATCACCCGTATTTGGTAATTATTTATACTGAAAAGCTGCAAAATACCTCCGTGTGAGTTCGTAATCTATCAAAGAATAGCTAAATTCAGTTAGACTGTCTACTTTGCACACAATCAATATAAATGGTCAACTAAAATCCCGATTTGGCTAACCATACTATAAGTATAGGTGCGCATGCGGCAGAAAAACTAAGACTAATAAAACTACTGGCAACGAAATGTTCGGACGTCCTAGATAATCAACAATATTGGTGTCCACAACAGTAAACCTAGTGGTAAGCTTCTCGATAGCTTAATTCGTGTAATACATTCCACCAAGTGTCGGTCATTTTGCTACATTAAAGTTTCACAATGTTCTGGTATTTCTATTATGTATGCGTGAGCGTGTGGCGAGTAAACCACTTTTGCGCCTAGAAAAAGCCACTACTTTGGGGGTTTTGCGGGATGCCACATCTGGGCCCCATAAATAAAACCTTGTTAGTAAATAGGCAAGCATTTAAAACATATTTTTCAATTAATTCGTTGATGTTGAAACATTGAAATTCCTTTATTCTCATCTGGGAATGATGAATACTTCAGTTGTGAAAAAGTTCATATTTTTTGGGTTCTATTGGAATTACGCAAGAAAACAGGTTCAAAGGTGCACTTTATTAAATTTTGTGGCCTTACGATATGAAGTACAATTTCCAAGATGTGTTGCAAATGTGAATGAATAAATATATAAAGAACACTGGGCCAATAAACAAATTATTAAGGAAAATATTTTCTAAAAAGCGCTCGACGTGTGCTTGACATCGGAATACATCACATTTGTTGTGAGCCAAGAAAAGTAGTCCAACAAGGGAGCACCATTATATGGAAGCACTCATGTGGATGGAATTGATCCTAGAATGTAAAGGACCAAGAACTTTGTAGTTTCTTTCTTTGTTTTTGAGAAATATTGTGTGGGTGGCCGCAATGGTTAAGCGGTATAACATCTGGTTTTTGAAACGTATGTTAAGCTCTGTATTCCCAGGCAAGTAACGGCGCGATACTGCGCGATTTTCTGGCCTAAATATAATCATTTGCATACCCTACATGGAAATACAACGTCCAGCATACGATTCAAAAACCGGCTATTATACCGCTTTAAACACTATTCTAGTGAGCAAGCAATAGGAATTCGTGTTTCTGGCAATAAGTTAATCACAAACACATGGGGATCGCTGCGCTGAATATACGCCTTTGTTGTTGGAGTCAATTGAAATAATTACTTCCAAATACTAAGCCAATATGTACATGAACAACAAATGTAATATAATAAACTTAAAGCGGCACAACATGAGCTTTGTGAAACTAAAGAGCATTGTCATCTAAGGATCTAAGTAAGCAGTCTCGTGTATTGCATGCGAAATATCAGTTATTCCGAGCGATTTTCTAAATTCATTTGTAGATAATACACGAGAATGCATGCGTAACACGAATAGGCTGCCAACAAATAGTAAATATAGAAAAATATAATAGAGGAGTTTATTGTGTTCAGCGATCAATCTCTGACAAATGGCACTCTTTCGGCGAGTTGTGGTAGAATATTCAAAATTGTGTCTGGACTGCAGAAATGTAATTTATTTTGCCCTCCCCCAAAAGCAACCAAAAAGGAAAGCGGCTTCCGACAATTTTCCGCGATAATTCCGCTCTAGCGCCGCGCGCAAAACAATGTGTGGGTTTTATTTGCTCCAAGAACTCGAAAACAAATGATGGACGCCGCAGTCTTAAAGGATCGCAGTCACTACAAAATCGTTGTTTTCTTCGAGTTTACTTGTATTTAGTAAAGAATAGAGACAAATACTTTACCAAAACCGAATAATTTGAATTCCAACTCAGGGAGTGAACAAGTAGAAAAGTAGTTCTACTTAACTACCGCAGGATCACGAACGTGTTCATACAGCTGCTTCCCGATCGGGAGTATGCAAATTATTTCGGCAAATATCTGCATATATATCTTTACATATACTGCAAGGGTCTGCAGGCATATCACTACACGTTTCATAATCCCGCGGTAGTTAAGTAGAACTGCTTTTCTACTTGTTCATTCTGAGTTGGAATTCAAATTATTCGGTTTTGGTAAAGTATTTTTCTTTATTCTTTATTAAATTCAAGTAAACTCGAAGCAAAATAATGATTTTGGAGTGACTGCGATCCTTTAAAAAGTGAAAACTTGACTTATCGAGTAATGCGACAGCAGAAAAACTGATAGGGACAGGAAAATATAAGCACAATAGCGCATATCTTAAGAATAAAATACTATTTTTTCACTCTATACGAGAGTTGCCGTTCAGAATTCGTAAACCATCAACTAAATAATATATAGAAAAATATATAAAAAATCTCACCTTTCAAATAAAACTCGTGCATCTTCTTATGATAATGTTCCAAGTAACAACATCGAGCAATCGTAATACTTTGGTATATTTTTGTAGTGTATTTTTTTTTATTTTATTGAAAGCCAGAAAAGGTAAACTAGGAGAATATATTCAAAAAACAATAGGATAGCCCGTAAATGTTATTGAGAGTGAGAGAGAGAGAGAGAGAGAGAGAGAGAGAGAGAGAGAGTTAAAGAGAACGAGAGATAGAGTTGTCTGCTTTTCTGTTATTTGTTTGTTCTGATTGGAAAGATCGATTGATTGAGGATCATTATAGATGGGTCTCAAGGGATAAATTACCGGAAATTGGGGCCACCCTCTCCATCCTTTCTCTCTCCCCGTCATTTCTCTCCCTCCTCCTTACACTCTCTCGTTCACACTCCTTAATGTTAAGGACAGCTGGGTTTATCATGACGTAAGCTTGGCAATATATTCTTACTGATTTAAAGTGTAGTAGGGTCAAAATATTGCATCGATCTGAAATTCTTTGATGGTAGACGGTAACGGGAATTTTGATGGAATTCACTTTCTGTTCGTATCGAGTTCGCATTTTTATACAGAACATGTGCCGTATTAGGATCCAAGTGAAATTCAAATTGTGAGTACAGTAGAAAGAGCTTACCTCTATCTCTTGTTTCTTTGCTGTTATTCTGAGCTCAATTTGGAATAAAGTTTTGTAGGAAAATTAAAAAGAAAGTTTTACGGGGAAGTGTACGGAATGGTATTACAAGAGAAATAACTCAATGAGTAATCGGTATGAAGCAAATATAGTTCACCTTTGGACGTCGACGGTCGATGTCTCGTCGTCTTCTTCATCACGTCGTCAGCTGTCGACGTGGTCGGAAACGGTTCCGGAGAGGAAAACCTCCGCCAGAAACCCGTACAACAGCCACATTTTGACATACAAAACGGTATATGGGCTGGACTCGAAAGTCTGAAGTTACTAACTTAAATTAAATGCACGGTGTGATCTGTCAAAATAACGCTAAACAAATGGTAATGAACAATAATCTATTTAAAGATCCGGACTCATACCAAACGACATACTAAAAGTGATATAGCAACAATAAATCGTCTCCAAAAAAGCGTAGAACGGAAATATAAATGTTGACTATTTCACATGTATTCCCCGCGCAGAGGGTTGATATACCGACATTAGATGGAAGACAAATGTGAATTGGCTGCGTTCATTTGAAGGTTTGGTGGAATAACGCATCTCGTTGACTCGAGCCCGACCGAATTTTAGGAAAAGATTTTGATGTACTTTGAAGGATTTTTATAAACAATCTCGGGACTGAAAATCTCAACAAGGAATAAATATATCATCATCATAAGGAAAATTGTTGACTGACTTTTTGCCTATAGCCGGAGGCCGAAAGAGGACAATAATTTTCATGTGCAGGCCACAAAAATAGAGTGCGTGAATGTATATTGGCCACACATAGAGAAAAGGGGCTTTATTCGGTAAAGGCCCAGAAAAGAACCCGCTCTATTTTTCTTGTTGGTTGTTAATGAAATATCATCGATCCTTTACTAACGGCACATGAATTATATGCACAAAGGAAACAACGGATACAAAATAGATTTTCACTTTTTTATGAAATGCTCTATGTGGAATGCTGCAAAGTTACATTGCTTTGAATGAAAACGTATATTGGCATGTGTATTTAAGAATTTGTAGGGCTAACGACAGTTGTATTATCTTAAAGACATACAACTGAATTCTACGCATTTTTTCTGTGAACCTTTTACCGAAATAATATTTTAATTCTAAAACAACTCTAGAAACTGGCACTGATGAATGTAGTCAGATATTTACGAAACATGAGATAGCCCAACTTGTGGTAGGATTGCAGTATGAAGGAATACTGGAGAAATGGTAGAACAGGGAAGCTCACAGTTTAAATCTTAAAGAGATACGTTATCCCATTGTAGCATATGGTCTCAGTTAGAGCCGCAGATGGAATACTATATGAAAATAAGCAACCATCAGTTCTTAATTGCAAAGTTCTTAATGTGGAAGCGCATCTCTCCAAACACATGTCTATGCAGCTTGGCCAATTAGCGGGTGGGGGGTAGTCCAGCAAAGAAAAAGCGTATATATACTAGAAATATAAAATAAACTACTCATCTGTGTCTTGTGAGATGTGACGATGACTTGTAACGACAAAGACAATAAAATAAAATTTTCAAAATTTAATTTGGTTTTACTCTCCATCAAGAAGAGCCTCAGTTAGGAGTTAATGGACTATGGAGAATCTGTGAAAATCCACTCAACTAGAGAGGAGAGGAATAAAGTGAGGGAGATAGAGGGAGAGAGAGATGGGGGAGAACAAGAGGAAGGGAATCATTTTCAGGGTTAAACTATACTCTCTCTTTCTCCCTCTCTTCTCACCATCTCTCTCCTTCTGTGCCATCTGAGACACAGACGTGGAGACACATTGATAGAGAAAGAGATACTCGAGGAGGGAAATTAGATACATGAGACGATCTGACTGACATCCGCTGATAAACGGTGAAAGATCCAGGAGAAAGACATAAGAGAGAGAGGGAGCAAGAGAACTTGTGAATGATATGGAATGAAATGAGAGAGAGAGAGAGAGGGAGAGGGAGATGGAGAGAGCCAGAGTGAGTTGGATAGAGAGGACGAGCAGCGCTTCCTTAAACAATCGGTCGACGACTGCGCAACAATGCGATTTGTTAGTGGCAATTCAGATGGCAGAATTCAACAACCACCCCTCTCCATACCTCCCGAGGGAAAAGCATGGCTGACCTTGAGAGGGAGAGGGAATAGAGTGCGGGAAATGGAAAGGGAGAGGGAGAGACGGAGAGAGAGGGTATAAGTTTAAATACTGGGAGAGTGATAGAGAGAGAGGGAGAGAGGGAGTGGGGAGAGTGGAGTTTAATTCTGGAATAGTTATAATAGTGGATTAGCATATTGTTAAAAAGGGTATAATTTTGGTGGTCCGTTTTTTCTTGTAAGACTAAACACGTAATGCATTTTTTTTGTCTTTGAAAATTCTCAATAAATGTGCCCAAAACAAAATGAACACTTGAGATCGTTTCTCAGATTGTTCATCTGCAAATGAGCATTCTCACATTCATATATTAGTCAACGACTACTCCTTTACAGCTATATTTTGAGCACGCTTAGACCCCTTAGGAGAATGCATTGGTTATGCAAGCTAGTGAGGTATTAGTCAAGTTTACAATGACGACGATATGTACTGGAAAACTGCTCCAAAAATTGTAATATTGCTATCATAAAATGTAACAAACTTGTCTACATCATCTTTATGACATTTGTTGTCTGCTAGTTATGATGTAAAATTGTGATAGCAAAACGAAATGGATAATCAGTTAATGTGTATGATAATGTGCTTTGATTCTCGAAGAATTTCGATTAGTTTTATGTGAGAAAGAAGAAAAGAAGAAAACAAACGACCAATTGACCAATTATACGGCATGGAGAGAAGCAGAAGAGCCAATGAACAAACAGAATTATATACTCTCCGCCAACCAGTGGCCAGCCGGGCCGGCAAGGGTGTGGAGCGCGGAGGGGAGGAACGCGTGGGTGCACGTTAGGGAACGCAACCACCCAACTATCTGTGAATCACTACGACATGTCACTTCCTATACGGCTGTATGTTCGACTCCATCCAAATTGGACGAAGAGGGAGGACATGATCTAAGTCGAGCATTCGCTGTTATACTATACTAGACCCATTAATAACAAGGGTATACGATAAGTGTCTACTGCTTATTATTGTATTCGCGTTCACTTCGTGTGTTTTCTGTGTTCTCTTCAAAACTGTGTGTTATACATTTTTTGTGTACGTAATAAATATTATAGATTATTCCGAAGAATGTCCTACAAACACTGTAGCTCCACACAAAAACTTCTCCACATAAATTGGTTAGACTGTTAGTTGTATTTATGTTAGTGTAAGGGACATCGGACGGATCGGATCCATCTGGGCATGATGACGATGACTGTCAAATCAAATTCGAAACAAAAACAAAACAAAAATTCTCACCTGTGAGATGCTGAAGTTCCTAATTCAGAGAAAAGTTCATATGCTCACCTTTCATCTCGGTCGTCGATTTGTAATTATGTGAGTTGAAATAATGTATATTCAATTTTCCAATACTAATTCTTCCAAACCCAAGGAGCGGTAAGTTAAAAGGATTCATAAAAGGTGTCAACAAAGAAAAAAGATAAGAAAAACGCATGAAAAGTGGGAATTAGGCAATAAAATGTGGCACGGGATGAATATTCACTGTGAAAAAATGTATAGTAGAAGTTGACCAGAACTTAGAAATCAATCGGAAACAGAAAATAGGAAAGAATATGAAGAAAACATATTTTGAATTCGATGTCTACTACTGTTTCTCCACGCAGAATCTACACAGAAAATAAAAACAAAGCTCTTTTGAAATGCGGCTGTAGAAATTTTATTATGTACTTCCTTCACTCACCGTCAACAACATAGGACTGTTCGCCAAGCCGGAATTTTAACCTTTTACTTGCTGCTGTGACGCGGTTGCCTGAAATGAGATTATCAAACTTATGCTCCAAAACATAGTCGATGGGGCACCGTTCTCTGATTGAGCTTATAAGTTTCGTTCATTTTCTGCAACTTTTACGGTTTACGTAATAGGCGAAGAGCTCTAAAGTATGCGTCATGTACAGTACATATGCTAACGGCTCCATCACTCTCACCTCGTTGTCCCGTGACAGTCCTGATCTGGCCCTGGGTCTCAATCAGTCTTAGGAGCGCAGCCGGAGCCTCCTCGCTGACACTGCTCATCCTCCCGAGAGACTTCTGACCTCCACCCACAAGTTGAACGGTCACCCTGCTCCTCTTGTTCTCTTCTACCGTATTTCTGTGGCTCTCGCCGTTCTCTATCACACCCTCTTCCGTCTTTGTTTCTTTTCCGTTCACTATTGTGAATAGTTTCTCTTCTTTGTCATGAATTTCCAGTTGTCTTTCTGTATTCACTGCCGACGATGTTCTCTCGTGGTTTTCCACTGTATCCTTTATCTCTTTCACTGTTCCGTTTGTCTGCGTCGTCTCCGAGCTAACTGCGAAGAGAGTGCTTGGTCGAGAGAGTAAATGAAGAGAGTGGGAGGATGAGAGAGAATGGGGATCACTCTCTCTGTCTCCTTCTTCGTTCTCGTTTCTGGTCGACGTCCGCAGTGCGGCCGTCGTCGAACTTTTCTGAATCTGCTTCCTGTCACAGCTGATTACCCTCCGAGGAGCGTGTTGATCTTTCATTCGCGAACATCCTACATGAAAATAGGATGATGCTGTAGGTTTCTGATTCAACCCTTCAGAGACTAGATCGTTCTTGCAACTCGCCTCATCATGTTTTAGACGTAAAAGTGACCGTGCGTTTGGAGATCGATAATTTTGATATCCAACAAGACCTCCTCTAGGTGGATCGCTTAGTGAAGCAGGAGAACTGGCCAGCGAAGACTGGCTTGTTCCAGGACTTCGCGAGTGATGAAACCGGTCATGAGTTCGATTCCGGATGGGTTGGAATTGAACGGGCGAGAAAGAATCACGAGAGCGGGAACATGGGCGCCACGGGGGACGCCCGGGGGCTCCCACTGTCGAGGATTCCATCAAGGCTCTGAAAATATGAACGAATTTAAGTGTGGTAGTGCAAAATATAAAGAAGAATATTTGCGGTATGCGGCGCTTGGACAGAAAAAGAATTCTCAGAAAACAAACGCTTGGATTGGAATAAAATTCATAATGATTTAAAGGTGTAATACTTTCCATCATATGAATGTTAGCTACATATATTGGTTGAACAGTTCGTCGTAGCACCATGAAAATAAAAAAGGTTCAGAAAAAAAAAAATTTAACCAAGTAATCAATTTTTTTGTGGCGGATACTCAAGGAGCACTTAACACAATAAGCGTGATTAAAAATGAGTCCTATTGCCTTCTAATTGCGTATTGTTGCGCTGTTTTGCCAGCACCTCCACATCGATTAATGTATAAAAATTATATTGAAGCATGATGATTCATTAGCATCAATTTACGAAACAGATGCATTACATGCATTGTCTATTTATTTTATTAACTGTACCTAAGACATACTAACGAAAAAAATTAGCATTAAACTAGCTTCCACTTCATGCCTAAACGCTGGATTGCTAATGAAGGCATTCAAAAATAGTTTTCAAAGGGGGATGGAATCGTGTATTATACGGTGAGGAGGGAGAGATTTGTTGGTGTTAATACAATATTTTTCCACCATGCCAGAAAGTTAGCTGGTTACAATTTTTTTATTTGTGAACTTCACGTTATGCAGAAACGCAATGCGCTGAATTTTATTTTTGTGGGTTAGCAATAGGCCGTTACGATGAAAGCAATAGAAAACAAGTATTGTCAAGTATTGTCAGAGACAAGTGCCAGTATGAAAACAATAAATAACAAGTATTGTCTTCATCGCCTTCGTATCAGAAATGAATATGAGATGTTTGTATTGGGATCGTCCTTATATTTCCATTTTCTCTTGGTTGGTTGGACTCCGAAAGGAGGAATTGAGTTATTCGGACGACAGAACCACGTCAAACAGACCGAACAACTCATCTTCTATCATATCTTCCCTCCCTCCTTCCACTCCCTTCCTTCTACTCTCTTCCTTTCCATTCTCTGATTCTCTACTTTTTCTTACTCATCTCTTTCTCTCTATACTTATTTCTATTATCCTTTCTATCTATCTATCTATCTCACTCCCTCTCACTCTTTCCTTAAAACCAGAAGAACCCTTGTACGGCCTTCAAAAGTCTCCTGAGGTGATGTTCAATTACGTGAAGAGAGGTTCACTCATATCCGGCACATGCCCGGAAAGCGCTTCTCCGCTTCCTACATTCGTCCCGGAAACATCAATAGTTTGTTATTAGCGGATAACATAAATTTTCTGAGGTTATGATTCTGCAAGATAATTCTGTAAAACGCAGTCCAAGTCCGATGCTATAGCTTCCGGATGGGATGTGGAATTGTAATTGGTGCATTTCAACAAAATTCAGTTGTGAAGGGGTGTAAGCAAAATGGTGCGTGCACCCCCCCCCCCCTTTCCCCTATGCTAACCTAGTAAGAGTTAAGAGGATTGCAGATCAAGACACAATAGTCTCAACGCTACGCTTAAAGCAGCTCGGCAAGCGGATTCACCTCCGCTACAATTGCCCTGCTATAAATTTTTGCACCCTTGTAAGGCTGTTCATAGGGTGAGAAAGAAAACCTGATGTCTCTCAATGACTAACTCCACTACTTCAATATGTTGTTGAAAAGATTCTATGTAGTCTATCGCCAATCCACGCCTGGAGAAGTCCTCTGGAACTCGTCGTCTACTCTGGACCTCTGCGAACAAGTCATAAGCTTTGAAACACTGTATTGAATCACTCTTGAATAAAGGAGCGCGCTCTTGTAGCGTAAAATATTTATTTATTTATTTATTTACATTCGGCGAGGAAAAGACCATTTCCCAATTCGCCTAGCCTGAAGACCGCGACCAAATTTCCATTCAGAACTCGTCATCTACCGTACCCTACCGCTACTAGTCACAAAAATCGTGCTGAACGCTTGTATAACGGAGCGCGTTCCACCTTGATGCCTTACGATTTATTATATATTTATTCTCCGTTGACTGCTGCAATCTATGGCATGACAGTGCATCATAAACAGTATGTAAAGTGTAAATCAAGGTCCCAGAATCACTGCCTTATGCTATCACACGTATTTCCCAAGAAGCTTCTCATGTCTGAATAAGGAAATCATCTGTGACACGAGAATAAATTCAATTTGCATACTTCTCAATTGCGGTCGCCGAGACTTTTACCCGGATGCTTATTGTGAAGTGGGAGAGTGGGAGGTTATAGATGGGAAGGGGGACGGTCCCCTCTCCGCATATTCCCCAAGGAAAAACAAGAAGTTCAAAGTTCTTGGTAACAATCAAGTGGCAAAATAGGAAGAGATTGGATGATGTCGATGTAAAAAATACTTACAATTCGACAAGGACACCAAATTGATAGATACATTTTTCAAATATTTTGTAAAAAAACGTATTTGGTAAAAGGGTAGAAGACGTCTTCATGTACGAAATTAGGACTAACAGTCATTGTGCGCTGCGCCACCGTGGCGGACCTCCCAGTAAAAGCCTCCAGGGAGAATGTGAAATATAAATAGAGAGCGGGAGTTGGGAAGGATGGTCATACGGTTATTAGCACTACAGTTTTCATTTTTGAAGGGGATCTGGCAAATTTATAAAAGAAATACGCATGGTCCATGGTGTTTATATGATCAATTTGTTGGCGCATCAGCTTCCAATGCACCGAGTTTTAATCCCACGGGACGAATTTGAAAGAGGCCTGGGAAATATCACTGGTACAATTAATCAATATAAGGAATTATTAAAGAAGAGAGGGTAAAATAAAATATAAAAAATAAAAGGGACTAATGCATCATGTTCTATCATGATACCACGTTTCGACCCTATATCGCATACGAGGGTTTTAGCCGGGTAAGGGTCTCATCAGTGCGATGAACCGGGCTTATATAAAAAAGTATTAGTAAGAGGAAAGGAGGATATGAGAGAGTATATAGAGCATGATAAAAGTATAGGTAAGGAGCAGTGATAATAATATATTATATATATAATTATAATGAAAAAATAACAAGAAACTAACCTTTATGACGCTTCAAGAGAAAGGGCAAAACCGGTGCCTTTCCCTTTGGTCGACGTTCTTTCTTTGCATTGACTGTTAGCCAAAAAAAAACTGTTATCAAATACGAAACAACATAAAATAAGTCTCATAAAAGAATTTGCTCGGTGCGAGGTACCTGCACAGAATTTACAGGTTTTGGTCATGTCGAGGGACAAACTGAATCACTAGTTACTTCGAGAGAAAATATGATGGTCCAAAACGCGTGAGTAGCTGGGCCTCTTAAACGTGCCTAGCCTGTGTGTGTGTGTTTATCTCTTTCATTGACATTGTCCGTTTATTAAATCGTATTGCTTGAATAAAGAGTTATATATATATAAAACATTCGTGCGTATATGCTTACTTTTGGTTGAAATCATTTCTTATTGTCCAGTTTACTTTTTTACAATATGTTGGATGGTACTTTGTTATGGGTTATGGGTCACGATGTCATCACGATGTTCTTTTTGCATTTTATGTTGTATGCTGTATGCACAATGTTAACTGAGCAATTGATGAACAAATAAAGTTAAAACTTTATTAAGATATAGCTTACATATCAAAGCTCACGAAAGCGGAACCCGTAGAAGTTAAGTAATGAAATAATATATTTGGAACTTCTGCTGAAGAATCACTAAATACATTCGCAATAAAAACTATATGAAATCTGGATCAGCGCACCAATTCTAGGTGATCGAAAAAAAAAACTTTAAAATAAAGGCACATAAAATGTGAAGTTTGGGAGATGGCGTTACGTGAGATTCGAAGCTGAATACGAATAATCCTCTAGAGTGCGGTGGACTCTGTGACAGTTCATAATTGATGTAGGGAAGCGTTATAAATAATACTTCAAATTATAGCGAGGAACAATTTGATCAGTATCAAAAATATTTCTACATTCAAATTGATGCCAGCCAAATTGTTGTTCAGCCATTCTTCCAATAGATAAGTGTGTTCTTCCCTAGATTATGCAGTAATAATTTATAAACAGAAGAAAAACACTTTTATAGAGGCAACGGGTGACCTGAGTGAGAACGTTTGAATGTGCTGTGTTGTACATTTGTATGGAGCAAATCCACAAATGTTCACTTTGCATATTTACAGGCTATCCCATGGAATTCAAATTAGAGAGTGACATCATTCTTCGAGCCGACATCACTGCTCATTTCTTCCTGAAAGTAATTTACTTGATATTCAAACGTCGTCGAGTATTCGACTGCATCAATCGGTCTGTTTGTGAGACAATTTACATAGTAAAGATAGATTCAACCATATTTTCCCCCTGAACAATGATGTCAAATGTTTAGCGAATGAAAAATGTAACACAATGAACCGAAGAGAACACACGAACTGACCAGTTCTCGTACAAGACTGCAACTCGACTCGGCAATTGTCGATAACCGCTTGAACGCTTCGGAAGTGTTAGTGTTCGAAGACAAACCCTGGAAGGAGAATTGTTTTCTCTTAACCGATATGTGTCAGATAAAAGAAGTGTAGAATAATGAAAGTAATAAGGGTAGAATTGAAGAACACTACCCCCTGGATTGAAGGACACTACCCCCTTTTAAAAATATTACCCCATGCAAAATAATACCCTCATTTTACAAAATACTACCCCTTTCTAGTGGGGTAAACATATTCAATGGTGGGGTAGTCATATTCAATTGACGGGGGTAGTCATATTCAATGGTGGGGTAGTCATATTCAATTGATGGGGGTAGTATTTTGTAATTTTTCCCACGGGGTAGTAAAAGCCAATTGGTGGGGGTAATATTTTGTAAGAAGGGGTAGTATTTTCACATGTAGGGGGTAGCGTAATTCAAGATTACCTAGGGTTTGAAGATCGTTGAATTGAAACCCCGCCATTGAAGAACATTACCCTCTAAAGAAGAACACTACCCCACCATTGAAGAACACTACCCCTTTCTTACAAATTACTACCCCCTTGACTGGGGTGATAAAATGTCAAAAGGGGTAGTGTTCTTCAATGGTGGGGTAGTACTTTGCATGTTACAAAATGCTACCCCCATACATTTGGGGTAGTATATTTCAAATTTGGGTAGTATTCTTCAGTGGGGTAGAATTCTTCAATTTTACCAGTAATAAGAGTAATAAGAAAACCGTGCGGGACCCAGGAAGACGGTAAAGGATGTACTATGTTCAGTGTGACAAGACATCACTACAAAACCTGTTAACGTAGTAGTGTTGAAGCGGTAAATATTGATGCTATTGCCTATAGCTGTGTTTTCTTCTCTCTCACCTGTTCCATATTGTTGTAACTATTTGTATTGTCCTCGTCATCCTCCTCCACAGCATCGGTCACCCAAGCCATACCCTTCCATACCTAAAACATAGCACATAGCACAGAATAAAGTGTATGCAGATTACGACTCCATTTCTTATGGGTGTGATAGTAGAAATTGCACTGAAATCACATAACAGGTATATGTGTCACATGATTATTCTGACATTATAGAATTCTGATACTCTAAGCAATTGATGCAGTTGAACGAAGATGAAATGCTCTAACAATGGTTGAGGGTTTATTCTCGAGCACAAGCAGACAAATTATTAACTCTTTTTTTCCATGAGAAACTGCGCATACTAAAAACAAATATAACTTCAGCGTAAGCCATTTGGGCACAAGAGGTGGGATAATCACGCTCCTGAAAATAACGACTCTTATTGCCGATAAAACCGCACGATCTGTAATGGGAAGCAACGTATTGGAGATTCGTGGGACAAAGTATGAGCGTATGATATTCTTATAAAAATTACCTGATGCATAATATGGACCGCAGGCGCCAGCATTGCCACTGTAGCGCGGGATTCTTGCCTAAAAGGAAATTAAAATACGATGGCAAGAATGAAGAAAAAAGATTGGCATAGCGTTTACGCAGTGGAATGTTTATTAAAGCGAAATTTTTTTTTTTGAAACTTATCGTGGACAGCTGCATTCTTATGCATTTATGCTAAGTGGGGTTGAATTGGGGTCGATTTTTCATTCTAATTTATGCCCATTTGCATATGCTGCATAAGAATGCAGATGTACTCGATGTGTTTCAAAAACCGGGTGGTATTTCGCTTTAAATTGAATAAGCCAATGAGCCTCACCTCAACGGCAGTCGACTACTGTGCTCTTCTCCTGGTTGACTCGTATGCACTGCCGATTGTGTCTGTATTGCTATCACTCTTGACCGAAGTCCGCTCATTTTGGGACTGGACGTTCCCTCGGGCATCGGGTACCGTTCTTGTACGTAGTCCTGAAAACAACACGACATACAGAAACGGTCATCCCTGCCTCCCCGATTCTTTCCTGATTCCTCCTTATTCTCCCTGAGTCCTCCCTGGTTCCTTTCTTCAAACACTCATGGTTTGGTGCTGTCATGGTCATGGTCATTAGGTAGAGTTCAACAGTTGGACTGCCATAAGAAGGAAGGAATTTTCACAGTTCTCAGGTGCGCTAAGTTATGTAGAAAAAGTAAACAAACTGACGTGTAGCAATAAACAAAACGTCGTGTACCATACAGGGTTCGAGCAGGCGCCCGGGTTAGCTATACAGAGAGCGCAAGCCAACATGGTGCCTGAATGTGTATCCATTAATTTTTTTACATATTTATTGGTTACCAGTCGGCTACCGCCGCCTGAGGCGTCTTTCCAATATTCGCTGATGGTCGCTATGTTTCACTGGGCTCTATCTATAAGTAGAGGCAACTCTTTCTCGCAAGAATAGTTTCCTGGGGAAAGAACTTAGTTTCTGTTGACTATATTTCTCCTAAATTGTCTGCAACTTGCTCTACTCTAGGACATCGAAAAAATTGCCAGAGCCTAAAAGCAGCTGAATATCGCGTGGCTAATACGCCGCAATGTTTCTCTGGACTATATAAGTTAGGAGGAAACATTTCTATCCAAAGAGTCTCCAGTCTTTCTTTTTCTTTTTTGAAACCCCATACCAATATGAAACACGGGTTAGAACTTAGTTTCTGTTGACTATATTCCTCCTAAATTGTCTGCAACTTGCTGGACTCTACAATATCGAAAAATTTCAAATCCTAAAAAAAGGAATGTGCCTGGATGATACGTCGCAATGTTTCGCTGGGCTATATAAGTTAGAAGCAAACATTTGTCTGAAGGAAATGGTTTCACTTTTGTTATTTTCCTTTTGAAACCTACACCAATATCAAACACGGGGATATAACTTAGTTTCTGTTGACTATATTCCTCCTAAATAAGGACCGGCGCCACGGGGAACATTTGAGCACACATCGATGCCATTGACAGGGAATTATTATAATTGCGAATATGCTTCTTGAATTGCATGGAACAGGGATCTCGGCCTACTTGCCGCACAATCGCTCGAACGATACCCCGCAAGCATTCTGTATATGGCAGCCTTTGTAGCGTTCACTGGGCGTTCCGCAGTGAAGGTGCCCTGCAGTGGGTGTTCTTTGAACTCTATCGCTCGGCATGTACTCCGCGCCCTTGGTGTACATGCAAACTTTTGTGTGGTGCTCATGTGAGCGCTCCACAATGGCGTTGCACAGCAAGTGGATGTTCCTTGAACATTATCGCTCGGCCGATACTCCGCTTCCTTGGAGTATAATGCTACCTTTTGTGTGGCATTCGTGTGAGCCATCCGCAATGGCGTTGGTGAGTATATGCTGTGAGTGTATGCAGTCTGCGAGTGCGTAGCTCAGGGCTGGATTCTCGTAGGTTGCTCAAGGTGAGGATAATCTCACGTTGAAAGGCATGGAAAATTTTTGTAAAATAAGAGTAAATAAAGCATTAGACGAAAAAGCGTGATTTCAAGTTTTCAAAATTGGTCGTTCTTTGAGTTTTGTGCCGTGAGTGTTCTTTGACCCCTTTGTGCCGCAGAAACGCCCGAACGATACACCACACATATTCCACATATGCAGCCTTTTTTGGACGTTTGTGAGAGGGGCGCTCGGGAAGTGAGATGGCTCAGTGCACGGGAACGTGAACTACTGAACCAATCCTACAACCTGAGCGTAACGCACATCATCCAAACGTACACTCAAACAAACGCACAAACAAACAAAGCTCCCAACTTTATATAATAAGATATTATTGAGTTTAATTGATTGAATTTAAAGTGTGTTGCTGGAACGTGCACATATATGATATATATACGTATTTTTCATAAAACTTTTCCCGTGATTTATTAGATCAGCAACTTATTGTGAGAGATAGAAGTCATCTCGTGCGAATATAAACTGGTCTCTTGTCAGTATACTGAGTTGTGAAGTGTGGTATCTTAGGTCTTAGGGTCACCTTTTGAGATGTGTTAATTGCACATCATCAATAAACTGTTATATAAATGAAAACAAAAATACGTTGAGAAAGTAAAGCACAAAAGGGAACTTACCGACGATACATAGCAGTACAATATATAATCCAAAATTATACATATCCAGGTCAACAATTGTCAGAGTAACACAAAAACACATCACACAAAATAAGACCAATATGGCGAGACACGCATAGAACATCTGAAATTGATAATTAGAAAGTTAAACAGTTAACTATTCCAAATCTGATTATCCACTGAAACATATGTATTAAAGCCGTATAACAGCCGGTTTTGAAACGTATACCGGACGCGGTATTCCGATGCATTGTATGCAGCGCGGAGCAATACTTGCGCGAGTCTGTATGAATTTGCATACGACATATGAGAATGCAGTTATCCAAAATACGTTTCAAAAACCGGCTGTTATGTCGCTTTGAGTTTACAAAGAAAACAATGAATGCCATTCTTTAGGTAGTTTAAAATTAATACATAAAAATGATTGTTCTTTGCTATTCTATTTAGTTTAAATAAGATGGTTTAAAGTTACTATCCTTTATACTTCTCCTTTATAAGTCTAGTTAGAATTCTCCGTGTAAGTAGCGGATAACTGCAATTCGGAAGTAAACCCATTAGTCAAGTCAAATCAAAAAACTTGTATGCATTCTCTATGTATAGTAATTGGATTATCAAAATGTCACATGTTTCCTATTTTTGGATTATAAATAAGAGTAGTTTTGTTCTCTAAATGACATTATTATCATCAGGGTTTTATCGTCCTTACGGCATGCAGTATACGACATCGCAAAGACAATTTTTCGGTGTTTACTTATCAATCGTAATCAGCATGAAAAAGTCTATCGATTGATAACAAGAAAAGCTTTCTCTGGTCGTTTAGCTCCCTGAGGCCGGTTCCAATAAAATTTAACGCTGGGGTAGGTTACAGGCGTCTCCTGTTTAGCGTGCTCTCTGTATTTTCTCTCGCAGATTGTCAAAGGCAGAAAAAGCGAGAGAGCATGCTAAACAGGAGACGCCTGTAACCTACGCCAGCGGAAAATTTTATTGGAACTGGCCTCTGGTTAGAACTGAACTACAACAATTTGTGATACACTAGTTTCTTTCGACAATGTACACAAAATTAAAACTCCTCAAATCAACTGTGGAATTACAACGCAAACTAACTGCACAATAAAAAGTTGAAAGTTTACTCAAAATTCTCCTACAACTCCTATTGCAAACTTCTCTAGATTCCACCTAAATGCCGTCTTTGAAGATGAAATGAAAACTTACACAATCGCAGAAAATCATTGTAGGCAATCTTCTATGATAATTAGGCTAATTGGTCCTATTCTGGATAGTAAGGATAATCGGCCAGTGGCCCAAGACAGTTGGGTCTTTCCGCAATTAGGCCATTAGTTGGGATCTGGTAGATGGTCAAAAGTGTTTTTTTTGCCAATGTTCCATTAAAAATGGACTCCATCTCTATGGCTACCCACACAATTCAACTTCTCACTCGGTATCTTTCAGTTTCTGCCTCTCTCTGTCTCTCTGCTTCTCTCTCTCTCTCTCTCTCTTGTGCCTTTTAGGCCAGCTCATTAATTATATAGGCCCATTGGAGCCTAATGTTACTGAATGGAAAACGGAATACACGCTCTGTGTTACATGATATGCTTTTCATTTACATATTGAATGCGCTAATAAGACAAATTCTAGATCTCTGCAAAAAGTTTCCATCTGCTTATTTTTTTTTCCTTTTGGCCTTTGGTCATTAGAACCAAGCTATTTTAAAATAGCGACTCAGCTAACAATACGACTCACTTTACTTTGGCTATATAACTTGGAATTTACCTTTTTGAATCGGAATTTGCGAAATAAAGAATATCATCAGTAAGCTGCTATTATTCGTACGTTTAAAAAGGAGAATGATAACTTTGAAACTCTGAGCAAAAATACACTAATAAAGAACAAGTGACATTGACATTACCTTCTGCCTTCGAATACGGGATTTTCGAATATAAAATGCTGTTCAACCCTTTCGAGGATAAAATATTGATAGGGAAAGGACTATTGCAGCAGAAACACATGTAAGCACGTCAAGAAGTTCAAGGCAAGGTAACAATACTGGAATGACATTCACAAAGAAAATAAAAAATAAATGTAAACGCGGATTTTCTGGTAAACATAACCATAGAAGACTTTGGAAGCTGTACAATTACGATCATATTCTATCACAGAATGTTTGGGTTTTACTTATTCGTCATTGTCAGAATATTGGAAATATCTGCATTCAACTGTTAGTTTGTCTTTACATTTTACGGACTAGTTGTTTTGGTGTAAAGAGAAATAACAGCCGGATCTGTAAGCTATATTGGGCAACTGCATTCCCATATGTTGTATGCAGTTATTTGCAGACATTACATGGTAAAACATCGCCCAGCATAAGTTTCAAAAACCGGATGTTATACATACCGCTCCAAAGTTACGCGTATATTTCACTTCATCGCTTCGTGAGTTAAATGTATGCAATAATAAATCATAGTCTTACTGTAAGTCACCTACACTGTAACAATTGTTTTTCGTTGGTAATAGAATACTGATTGTAGGGAATGTTTGAATTGTTTCTGAATCAGACATTTGCAATGTTCCTTGAAATTTTGCACCGTTCAAGAGTTAAATGTTAGTTACCAGAATACAGTAGGAACGTAGGACAGGAAAATATTGCGTCACGGTAGTAAGCACTGTATGTAGTGGTGCAGATGGTAGAATTAATAAAAGGGCAGAATTTCTCGTTACTAATTATTAATTTGAATTACCAACAAGTTCGTCCGAATAACGAAAAAATTAGCCCTGAGCTCTTCTTTTACATAGGTTTAGATATTGGAAGTATAGATATAGCAAGGATGAAGTAAAAGGCTGAGTGACAGTAGGTCGTATAATAGTTCCTCTTAGTAGTCTTCGTTAAAAATAATATTTATTTAGGAATACTGAATTAAGCTTTATTTAGGACTACGAAGAGGTTTCCGTTTAGACATGTAGAAATCCTTAGTGTCTAATAAGCGTGTTCATAAGGCATGGAATACTACACCCAGATACACAAACAAGGGTTGAGTCTCTAATTTCTTTATGCAGAAGTCAGAAGGCACATGCGCAGAGTTTTTTTTATAATTATAATTTTTCTTTCTCTGCCACCAGAGTGAGGGCAGAACGAGAAAATTTTGAATCACAAGAATCCTTGGTTTTTATTATATGCAGTGGGAAAACTGAACTATGGATTTATGAACATGGAAAGAACAAATAAAATAGATGCAAATGTAACTAATTAGGAAATAAGGACGAAGGGAAGAATGCTAATATGCATAAAATGAGGATTGGCCTAGATAGGCAGTACAACACGTTGAGGCTGCGGATCTCTATTATAATGGCTAAATTGTGAAGCTTTTGATTAAAGGTGGTTATCGAATCAATTTAGGACTACATGTATACGTGAATGAAAATCCCAAATGACATAATGTCATTGCGGTCCACATCATATAATCCCATTGATCGTTTTTACTTTTACTAATCCTTTATGGAAAGCTCACTCAATCCCTCTCCATCACTCTCTCTCTCTATCTCTCTCTCTTCTTTTCTGAAGATCCCACAATTTCTCGGTATTTCCTTTCTGTATTCGCTGGATTTTAGCCTTCGAGCTAGGACCGAGGAAAAACCATGTAGTATTTTACGAGTTTCCTACTAGGTATTTAGTCGGCCCGAGCTGGAAGTACGAAAATTTGGCGGAAGAAGCTCGGAAAGTCCTTGGGAAAAAACTCGGAAACGGACAAACAGACTGTGCCTATTTTCCGGGCTCGGCCGAGAAACTCGGGAGTTCGAGCTCCGCCCGAGAATCTTGCCGGATAATACTCGGGAAATAGACGGAAAAGCTCAGAAAGGCCTGTTTTCTCGGTAAATACTCGGAAAACTTTAAAGGGAATATGTATGCCCTTTTTGAAGTTAAGCTGTATTAATAGAATGTGTATTCCTCATTAAGGAAACAACAACAAAAATTGTTAAAAGTTTTCCATTTAAAAGAAAATGATTTTCAAAGTTCACCTTTTCCATAGTAAACGCGTTTACTGACACCCTGGCTTACACGGCAGTTCTGATGGAGCAAACATTTAGCATATGTGTGCATACATCGGCATATAGCATGCAACAGCGACATATTTGCATGCAAATCAGAATATTCGAATTTACTTAATCAGTCGCCTACCTAAATTCATGTCTGGTGTGGAAACTCTAGTTTCGCAGTTGTTTTGCTCATTTTGAGTGCCTACATATTCCCTTTTTTAACGGAGGCCCTCTTCGCCTTGAATCTTCGTGAAAATAAAAATGATTGTTGATTTTAATGAATTCCCGTCCAAATTCGTTGACCCAAGTGTTTTAGTTTCCAAAATAAACCCTCAGAGATTTAGTCGTTTAATCGGTTAGTCGCTGAGAATGTGTGAAATAACCTCGTTACTAATAAGGGACATGAATAAATTAGCGTGCGACAAGCTCACCTCGACCATACAACTACCGCGGCATTGATTTTGAATTGCAGTTATATGATAAAAATAGAGTTTTGAGGAGAGAGTTAATACTTAATTGGCGGAAACGGCTCCGTAATGAGATTATTGATTTACATAAACTTAAACCATTCTGTAAAAAATAAATGGCTGAGTCTAAACTCATTATAGCGCTGGCGCAAATAAATTAAAACCCTATTTTAGACAAATAATCTCCAGGTCAATCACAGATGAATGTGAATTGCAAAAAGGTATAATAGTTTTTTTTTTTGTGAAATTAGAACAGAACATAGTGGATTTCAATACAGCAAGACGAACACACACAAATTTTAATTACGATACTCATTCGTGTATTTCTTATATTCATATGAAATATATGAGTATCGTAATACAGTAAGACAAAAAAATGTTTGGTGTGCCGATAATGTGAGAGAAAAGGGAAGCCCAGATCCGGAGTCGGCTTGTCACAATAGGGTAATTCTGGACTTGCGTTGGCTTCTCCGTTTTATCCACAAACATTGTTCTCTTAGTTTTTACGAGGCGCATTGTGAAACGTTTCTCGGCCAACAAGGTTCCCATTTATTGTATGCAGGTTCTGAGAATGTATTCGTACAAGATCTTACAGGAAGCGCCTGTTATACACATACGGCTTCAGCCACAGGGTTGCCATGCTAACAGAGAATCAGAAAGATGTAAAAATGTATAAAATTAGTTGAGAATCATGAGTCTTGTTTCAAAGTCCCATACGTTGGCCATCGGATCGCGGGTTCGATCCCGAGAGCCGGCCACTTTATTAGGCTAACTTGTTGTGTGCTGTAGGGCAATTGCCTGCCAGGGCCTGATGACACGCGGCCATAGCAAGAGTAGTGTCCAGAGTCGAGTCTTTGTATAATTGGGCTCTGAAAATCGAAAAAGGGGAAAAGGGGGATGCTATATCTCACCCCTAACAAATTATCCAATATATCGCCTTTCTCACACGCACGCACTAACTAGGAACGCGAACTTTGATGGATAAAAATAGGGCTGTGGGAGGCTAGATCTTTACTAATTGGCTATATTCGAAATGTTCAGCCTTTAGTAGTCACAACACCTTTTTATTTAGTGTCTAGGATTTAGCGGATTTTATTTAGCGTCTAGCGATCAGCTGATGGTTGTTACTAAAAAAAGTAAACAAATGTCAAATATTGTACTAATGTTGGGGCATTGCACTGGAACTAACAACGAAACTCGAGTCGGGCGCGGCAAAAACCCGGCGCGAAAAAAAGTTCGCGAATCAAGTTCGCGGCGATTGGAAAAAAATGCGCACATTGATGCAGAACCAGAGAAAAAAGGTGCACGGCGAACTCGTTAGTTTGTTGCTTCCTCAAATAAGTAGGAATAAGTTACAGAAAAAACGTAGAATTACTTTGAATGAGGACATTCGGCCGCATTTGTCTCCAACTTTTGTTATTTTCATGCTTCAATAATTATCGCATATTGAGAAAAACCACTTTACCGATAGGTATGTACGGGCCATATAATAATTCGGATTATTATGTGTATGATTATTACTTCGTACAAGCCCCTGAGCGAAAAACTAAAAGGAAAGCCAATGATAGTCAAAATACTTTTATTATGCATCAAAGTTTTAAAGGGGAGAGGAGTTTTAAATTCAAATAAATGAAAGACATTTCCTGAATAAATAAATGTTTGTGGGCGTGTTTCGGTGTCGGAAAGGCCACACGGTTGGTCGAACGGAAAGCTTTCCTGAATTTGTATTGTCTGATCATGCTGCATATTCAACGTGAAAATTCGGCAACGTCACGGCGTGCATGCCGTGTGAAAAAGGGGCACGCCGTTGGGATCTGGCGCGCAAGTTGCCCGCCGTAATGTTGCCGCCGCGTGCACGCTATAAATAAGTAAGGTTGCCGCATGCACGCGGAACTCTCGCCATTTCGCCTCGGGCTTTTGGCGTGAAAGCGGCGGAATAACGGCGGGCAAGTTGCACGCCATTTCCATTCTGCGTGCATTTGTGCACGCTACCATGTTGCCAAATGCACTTTGCACGACGTAAGGGTGCCGCTTGCCCGCCAACTTTCGGCAGTGTTCGCACCAAAACCGAGCATATTCCAAGATAAAATCACTTTACCTTTTCTGATCCGAGCCATCTTTTGAGGGTCGGAATATTTTCCAAGTGTACTCCGAAAAAAACTCACTCAGACCATGCTGAACGAAAAAATCTCGGATTATTAATAGTGCAATACAAAACGCGCCGGAGTTACCGTACACAAAGGCATCACAGTACACGAAACTACAGTAATAAAGCACAAAACTCACGAAATTTCAAAAACAAATTCTTTTTTTTCTTTGAATTGAAAGTTTGTCTCGTTTATTCTTATTCTGATTCATTCTGCAATATTATTGTGCTTACGAAGGCATTAGAAAACGATGTGGTACTATTGCCGTTGGAGGCGACCCAATTTTAAAGGGGCCGATCCTGTTCCCCACTGACCGTGCCCAACCAATCGGTGCCGAAATAAACTTCAAGTTGGCTTTTACGGACAGTAAACAACACCATTTTACATATAGGCAGTCGTATTAACTTAAAATTATATACGTTATATTACAAATGACGAATGAGAACAGGCGGGAACCTTTAGATTTCAAATTCTGGGTCCTGTCAAAACTCGTAGTGTGTTTCATTTCGGACCGATTATGGTGTGTGTTTGGTTGTGTTACTATTTCTTTGTTTATTAGGGCGCGTTTAAGATGGCCGAAAGAAAGAAAAAAAAAATAGGTTTTCGGCCGTTCAGGTTGGCCGAAAAGAAAACTTTTGAAAGACAATGCAAAAACAAGAGACGCAGACAAAACCCGAAAAAAAATTACTGTATTTTTCGTTTTCCCTTAGTATTAAAAATTTTCTTTTCGGTCAACCTGAACGGCCGAAAACGCATTTTTTTTTTCTTTCGGCCATCTTAAGGGCGCATTCGAGTTGGACATTTTCCGGAAAAGAAAAGAAAAAAGTGGTTCGAGATGGACACCCAGAAAAAAAATAATACACGCAAAATAATTGTCGAAAATGCAATTGTACCGTAATTGAAACTAAAATCAATCGATCATTTGCATGTGTATGCGTGGCAATTGCATTCTTTTCTGGTGAAATCCATCTCGAACCACTTTTTTCCTTTTCTTTTCCGGAAAATGTCCAACTCGAATGCGCCCTAAACGCGCCCTTAGGGTTTGGAGTGTTCTTTGTGAGCGAACTACTGTTTAGGTACGTTGAGATTTGTTGTCGTGCGATGTCGTGTGATTTGTTGTCGTCTCGTTTCGTGCTATGTTGAATGCTGTGCTCTATAGACATTTTTTATTGAGCTTAGATGAGACGAAGGCTTTCGAACGCAAATGTCGGAGTGGATTTTCCTGACCTAGATGTTAGCCCTATTAGGAGGTTTGTTCATGTTTTGCGTTTTTTATTCAGGAGATCTTTTTCTTTATGCACGTTTCTGTGAATAGTGATTCCCCTACTATGTTTTCAAAAAGTCTTGAACGACATTACATAAATATTTATTGCATTCACTCATTCGCTGACACTGTACCTTCCAAGAACAGACCTGTTTAGAGCATCTGATTTGTCGTCTAATGTTGTCAGCGATTTGAATGATACGAGCTTCCAAGAAGAGTTAGGTTCACAACGAACCAACATAAGTGAAAACGTCACTGATTATGATTTACGACGAGGAAACCGAAGTCGTGGACAAAGACAACGAGAGTCCTCTTCCAGGAGCTCAAGGTTTGCATATATATATTTTATTGAGTACTTGTATCGAAAAGACGCACTATGCACACAATCCAATTGTTACATTAAAAAGACGCTCATAAGCCAGTTGATATATTTAGTTCCCGGTTTGACGTGTATGCTTTGCTTAAACGAATATTTCAAGCAACTTCTGTGTCTGTGAGGTTATAGGGTAATTTTGGAATTTTGTTCTCTGACGATTGAGAGCTCTTTATAGAAGTCACATTTCGTCATCCTACCCGTCTCACAGCTCACGTCACTCGCAGTTCTCCAGACTCAGTACTTTCTCAGAGGTATTTTTTTTTTGCTGAAAACCAATAAAACAATATGCATTCAATATTTAAAACTATGTGAAATGTGGAAAGACGGCAACTCACTCGCAACGTCCCAACTGCATTCACAACATACAAATTTCATACGGGCAAAATACCCGAAATACAGCTACCATTACCAGTAACATTATACGTACCGGTGCGCGTGCTTGCCAAAAGAGAAGAATTTTCCTATTTGTCGATAGCTGATACCAATAACAGCTTGTTCAAAATGAAAAAATTCTAGGACGAAGGTGAAAATGAGGATGCAGATGGGGCAGAGGCAGAGAGCCCAGATGATTTTATCGAATATACTTCGGGTCTTTTGATCTCAAGTCACGGCGATTCTGTATCGAGTGACCTCTATTTGCACATGGGACCGAGTGATCCCATAAGAGAAGGCGTCTCTTATCGTGTTAGGAAAATCACCCCTCCTTACAGTTCTGGTTAGTTAATTTTTTTGTGATTATAGATTCAGTATTTAATCTTTATTATGCGTCCAAAAGCGATTTATTCGACTTCTTACTTATGATACCTCTGTTTATTACTTGACTTCTGTGCGCCATCTATCGAGCCTCGAGATTGTGTTAGTGAATCTAATCCATAGTCGATTTCTGTTTTGTAGATGACAACACGGCACCGCTAAGCACAACTCACGAAATTTCCTATCTTCATGCTCAGCACGCGCAGCTACTCAGGTACTTCGTGCTAATGTTTTTTATTTCTATTAAATAATTCCGGTTTCGATTTTCGATAAAGTTCTATATGTAGTTGCAATTTTTAGACGTGTTCTTAAAGTAATTGGCGTTTAGTGTCCCTGGACTAGATCGCAGTGCTGCTTCACAGGGATCCGGATCTGGCCTTTTTAACAGTGTCATAAAGGATGAAAGAGAAAGGTAAGAAAGGTTTCTGTTTTGACCATCGTTATTTTTGAGGTATCCTTGGCAGAGTTTTTCTCCTTTTTTGGAGGAGGCGTACACCACTAGCACAATAAAGTTTACTGCAGTTTAATTGAATATGTTGTTGTTTCTAACTATATTCACTGCAAAGGGATCGAAACCCGTGCGTTTCTTGCGGATGCGGAGGCAGTTTTCACCAACATTTACTTCTGTTAAAAAGGGTGCGGTACTTCAGTTACTTTTGTCCTTTTTGACAGAAGTACGCCTGTCGCCTTCAGCGTGGCCGCGTGGGCTGGGCGGCGCGCGGCGCACTTAGACCAAATAGGTGGAAGTATGAGATCCCGGACACTTCAGTATTTTCATTGTTTGCAAGTGTTTGCGTCAAATTGCCAATCCCGTTCTTACAGTTAGCTGCTGTTGGTGATTGGTGAAATGCATAATGCATCAAAAAGAAAGTTTACGTTTATTTCAGTCAAAAATACTTAGGCACTTAGGCTAACAGTAAGTAGGCTAGTACAAGTTAAAGGATAAGTTTGACATAAGTAACTGCTGGTGGAAACTGCCTCAGCTCTCTTGCTGCGAAAAGGCTGGTAACTTTATTCATGCATAATGATGTGTGTCGGAGTGGGGTACGTTTTTTAATCAGTTTTACGCTATAAAATATTATCTATTCTCAGAATCCTTGGCGGAGATTCATCAGATAAGGCATTCACTGAAATTCTTTCCCGTGTCGATTCACTGTGCCGTGAAACAACTCGTCACAACGCAACCGATGATCTACTGGAAATATCGGAAAATCATCAACGTGCAATGCTTCTGCGAAGTAAGTCTGACGTCTGACTTGACAATGAGCGTAGACTTATTTGCCTTTAGTTTTCCACATTAATTATTATGTCCTCGACCACAGTGTTACCATTCACTTTCCCATTTTCAAGAGAAATAGCGGCCGGTTTTTGAAACACGTGAAGACAGCTGTATTCTTAATTCTTACGTATTTATGCAAAGGAGCTAGAATTTAAATTTTTTATTCTAATTTATGTTCATTTGCATAAGATGCATAAGAATGCTGGTGTACTCGATGTGTTTCAAGAACCGGGTGGTATTTCGCTTTGAACTTGTCTTGAACTACCGGTGGTCCTATTAGAGTGGTTCATGTTCATGTTTCCTTCCAAGAATGTCGTTTTTTTTTTAAATAAATATCAGAAAGCCATACAGTTCACTTTTACACCCTTACCTTTGTTGCACATATTTTTTTGCGAGAGCTGTCCTCATCACATTTCCTCTTACAGCTATAATCGTATCACTTTAACTTATTTTAGATGTTCGATGTTGTGTCCGCGTAAGATGTTGCACTGAAAAGGGCGCGGATCTACGGAAAAAGTTGCGAGACATGGGTGCTCTTGTCGTGCACAAAGTCACTTCCAACCCAACGCATGTTGTAGTTTCCGCTGTCGGTGGGATCGATAAGGTTTGTCTAAGTTCTCTACTGATAATTGAATTGAGAAAACAGCAGATGTATCAGGCGTCGGCGTAGTTCCAGAGTATCATTTTATGTAGGTTTTTGTTTTCAAAACCATACGTATGTGTCCAAAACCACATATTATCAAATGTGCACAACAGAAGAGCACGTGCAACATGTTTCACATAGTGACAAAACCAGCGATCAAATCGTAGATTAAAATTTAGTTTCTATACAAAATCAACTATGACGAGAATGCTAGAATGCAATGATTATCCGATTCTCTAGATTAAATAATTTGAATTTCAGAATTTAATCCAACGTGTTCTGGAGATGAATCCACGTCCCTTTCTTTTGGCGCCCGAATGGGTTGAGAGGTATTACCAGATTTTGTAATGCTGCTATTGTAAACAAAAGACTTGTGACTTATTTATATTTTTTCTGCTTAGTCGATCTTCAAGTGAAGGCTTTTAAATGGTTAAGGTGTGCCTAAAGGATTGTAAAAAAGGCTGTGTAGACCCAGACCCCAGACCCAGAAAGCTCCTTTTTCCTGTTTTAGTTGCTATACACGGCTCACCCGTCTTCCGGAAGACCAGTTCACCCTTTTGGATGGCCGTTATTTATTAAACAAGTTGAGAGCTCGAACTTCATCCATTGCAAGTTCTCACAGGGGGTAAGCGTTTCATTTTTTTGCTTGGCTTGAGTTATCACTTATCTCCTGCCGTTGGCGACATTTTGTAGTTGTATACATAATTGTTCTTGAACGTTCATCAGAAGTGAGTCATGTTCAGCTACTTTTATATTACAGCAGGCAAAGCGGGAGGAACGATCGTAGCGTAGAAGTCATCGAATTATCACCAGAAGATTCGGCACAATTGGAGCAACTCGAGCAGGTTGCTAAAGTTTCTTATTCTAGTGATAATGTATAATTTTGAAACCTTTGTTCGACGCTTTGTTCCGTGTATACAAATGACTGCTGTATGCGCGGCCTTAATCTCATACTCATTGTGCTCTTTTACACCTAACATATGGGAATGCAGTCGTCCAAATCATACGTTTCAAAAACCGGCAGTATTTGGTATTTCGCTTTAAAGTTTATTTTTAACTGTTAATTAGGTCAAGATGTGTGGGTGTGGTGAAGTGGCATTCTCTTTTTGTTGGTGGGTGTTCCACTTCAATTTGTTAGTCGTCACATGTCGTCTGACTGTTTGAGTCGACCACTCGACTGACTCGACTCCTCAATTACTCCCTGACTCGTTCCAGGATGCTGGTGAACTTACATTTGACCAGTCCCTAAATGCGTCTCAACTGTTGGCAAAAATTGAGCAAATTGCACGACGTTTGGAGGAGCTGGAGCAATTGGGTTGGGGTTTCTTTATTTATTTTATGGTGTTGTGCAGTACGTTGTGCTGTTTTAGTGCAAGTT
Organism: Pelodera strongyloides; assembly: GCA_036852015.1. NCBI lineage: Eukaryota > Metazoa > Nematoda > Chromadorea > Rhabditida > Rhabditidae > Pelodera > Pelodera strongyloides. Next base: position 42,948 of record JAANDG010000302.1, read on the forward strand.
TCTCCTACTCATTTATTAACTTACTATTGCGTAAATAGAGGCCATTCAGAGGTGGGTCAGGAACACGGTGTGCGTTGTGATTCTCGACAAAGGACGAGTAGGGTTTTGGCTGAAGCTGCGGTGGATAGATCTGCCCACGAGACGTCACCCGTGATCGTTGACAGTCTACTAACGGATGATGAAGACGAGAAGGAAAACACATCTTCTTTAAGTTTAACAGGTACGCGAAAGAGCGAAAAAAAGTCCGGTCGTATGGTGGGTAATTATGTTTTGCGCTCAGAAAACGAGCGTACAGATTAGTGTAGATTTCTGGCCATTTTTATTTGATAATGCGATTTTGAAAATGACGCTTGCTGGGCTTGCATATATTTGTAGTTTAATTTTTTAATCGTAGTTTTGCGTCGCGATTGATAAACAACAACTGTAAGCATAATATGGGAGAATTGAAGATTATTAACTTGCTTAGTTTAATTTAGGATTTTTGATCACATCTATTCTGTGTGAATTTATCCGTTCGAACATTTTTTGTAAATTCACCATATTTCAGAAGGAGTCTCGTTGTCAGATGAAAGCGCACCGACTCGTCAAAAGGGTGGAAGACGAACACCAGAGCCGATATCATCTCCACCGAGAACTGTAATTCGCCTGCAACGATCTCCATCTTCGACTATGCAGAGACATCGGCGAGTAATGGAGACGAAGAAAGTTGGCACAGATTCACCATTTCAGAGGAGAACCAAGGCACGTGTTCTTGTTTATTGAGATTTTTTGGGACTAGCACTAGGTCCGCGGTAGCGACGCCGAGCCGGCTGAGTCTAACCCTTTTTGGTTCTTCATCAGGCGTCTGCAGCTTTTTTTTCTACTTAATTTAAGAGTGTTATCTTTTTTTTTGTTTACAATCAAGAGCTTCATGTTTGTCTCAGGGCATAAACCTCGCCGGTGAGTCCGGAGGTGGTTCGCGAAATTTTCTCTGTTTGTGATACGTTTCTAATAAATTCCTCGTACCACCTCCAGGCTTCCCATACCTTCTATGCTAATTCCGGAGGTGGTTCAGCCATGAGCCACATCGAATCGACCTTCTCTTATTTTGCACTTTTGCTTTGTTGTAGTCTAAAACACAGCAAGATTTTATCTTCTTTTTTTTTTAGATTTTACGACGTCGTTCTTTTGGCGGCGTACCACTGGAATGTCGGCATCCGTTTTCTGTGGCGGTCGAGGTCTTGAGAGAAACCCGAGGTGATTTACGTTTTTTTGTTCATCGGAGTTTTTTATTTTTACGTGGTTTGGTCTGCCAAAAAAAGCCGGATTTCATTACTGAAAGTTATACTGTTTAGGGTTTATGTTTGAGTATATGTGTGTGTATGATTGGAGTCATGTACTGGACTATCATTGGCGAGTTGGCATAGACAAGTGCTTTTTTATCATAAAGTTTAGAAGAGCGAAATGCACTGCGAGGTCACGTTCTGAATGACAATAAGGACAAGCCAAGGAGAAGTCTCGTACGACGAGAAACACAGAGAGCAAGTATAGTGGACACAGCGTATAGTCCGGTCACAGACCTTTCTCAGGTTTGATAATTGGTGTTTATTTGGGTTTTGGGTTCTCTGATTCTTTTTTTTTTAAATCATGTGCAACTTTTTTTTCGTGTAAACATGGCCTTTCGCTTCAGACACTGGCCGATATGGGTATAGGTGAAAATCACCGTGATCGTGATCTGACCATTGATTCGAACGCGTCTGGATTCATAAACGCACGACGGGTATGTACTTTGAATTGGTGAAAATTGGCTATCAGTATCAAAATGTCTATTGGTTCAATTCAAATGTGAAAAAATTGCTGTTGGAAAATGACAGTTATGTGTGAAAAAATTGCTGTTGGAAACTGACAGTTCTGTGTGTAGTTTATTTTGTAGGTTCTCTTGGCTATTGTGTTGTGATACTGTCACTGAGCGTCGTGCTTTATGTCCCTTGCTTGATGGTGAGCCGCTTAGTGCATTGTTTATGTCCTAGTATCCATATTTTTAGAATCTGCGTGCAAAACCGCGACAACGTCACGTCTATGAAGAAAGAGATAGGAGAAATCTAGCAGACAGCAGGTACTTTTTATCAATTTTGTCTATAATGTGAGTTGGAAAGTTCAAACTGAATGAAGTGGAGCGAGAGTGAAACTTCAAACTTGCATAAATTCATCAGCATCTTTATTTACAGGACGCCCTCGCCAGCTACTCGCAACCCTGTGATGCATTCGCATACGCCGGTCGTTAGTGGGTTTTTTAGGCATTATATGATTGTGCATTGTATTGTTAAAGTGTGATGTGTATGTTTGGGAGCGGGTTGGCTTGGCTTTTCTGATTAAGGGAAGTTTTCCGTGTATTATGGGAAAATTATTTGTATGGGTGTATTGTTTGTTGATACCCTGACCTGAATTAGGAATTAAACGTGTGTAAAATTGCCTCAGTCAGCTCAGCTCCGAAATAATTTGGTAATTTCCGTATATTTGATGTGAAGCTCTAAAAGTTAATCACACAACTTCCTCTATTTGGGGGCAGTGTTCATTAATGCGTATCTTACTGTATCAATGCTGACGGTTGCTTGCTTAGGAACTAACTCTTCTCATCTCAACCGTCTGCAGTGCGTGAATTCATCGGAGGAATTTGTGACTTTACCTTTGCGAAGGAACACTTCAAAGTTTGCCCCGAAAACTTCAGTTGTGTTTACTGGGTTGGGCAAGAGGTAGGTATCCGTTTTCACTTTTCTTTTTTGAGAAAGTGTGATGTTACCATGTTACCCGTTACCCGATATTGTTTCAGTTCCGTTATTCTAGACATAGCCTCACTCAGTAAGTGTTAGTGAGGCTGATTGTAATTGGTGTGTAATAACGTATCCTGTTGAGTTCCTTGAGCGGAAAGTGCTGAGAGATTAAATCATTCAATTCAATGTTTAGTGATGAGAAGAGACTGGCCGGAGAATTGTCAAACATTGGTCTCATCCACCAGAAGCCTAATGTTTCCGAAAGTACGCGGTGGGTGGTTTTGTTTGGACCCAACTCTTAGTAGGTAGAATCTTCGAGCCTTAGATGACTCCCGTTAAGACAGATTGGACATTGGACGATTGCACAGATGTAAACCAATGTCAACGTTTCACCTTTCCCCATTATCAGGATAAGGAAAAATACCTCAAATTTGGGTACTTACGCAGTAGGCAGCAGCAGTACTCTCTCAACAAATGTGCGTTGCATTGTTCTAGTTGAATAAACAGTGTTTATTTATAGTTGTGTGGTCTCTGGCAATGGGCTTCGAACGCTGGCCGTCCTGCAAGCTATTGTTTTCGAGATACCAGTCGTCTCTCCTGCTTGGGTTCGTTTTTTTGTCATTAGTCTGAATTCTGGATAGTTTAGTTTATTTCTTTATAATCTTGTCTCGTCTCCTCACCGATCGATCATAGTTTCTAATGTTGTTGCCATGTTTCTGATTATAATCACTGCATCAAGTCTCATTTCTTGCAGGTCACTGATTCACTTCGACAGTGTCGTCCGCTGCCATTTAAAAACTACGAACACGAGGAATGGGTAGATGTTGTTCAGGTTTGTACGTTTCTAGTGTTATTTTTCTATTATAAGTTGGCGCAGTGCCCAAGTCGCTGTCTCAAGAGGCGCACTGATGCTCGTTGGTTCGACTCCTACCCCGACTCCTGCATACCATTTTATTATAAACAAGTGAACATTGCACGTAATTCTCTTTTAGATACGTCGCCGCCAACTGGATGCTTTTGGGAAATGTCTCCTACTGCGTCCGCTGGGAAAAATCTTGATCTGTAATGAATGTAATCCGAACCCGACGAATCTTCGCGTGTTAATCAAGAGAAGCGGAGGAGAGGTGAGATGCTCAGAGATATCGTGATATAGAGATATGGCGGTAGAATCCTCGGGGGCTATGTTTTCTGTATTATAATTCGCCAAGTATCCTAATGGGGAATCAAACAACAATACTGGCCACAAAGTTGTAGTCAAAGATACTTCCTCTGCACGCTACGAGTGTACGATAACAATGCTGTTTTGAAAAAAACAAACTATTGACGGCCCTGTAACACCACTAGTGAGCATTTCGTTTAATAGTATTTGCCTTTTATTCAGATCTCTGACGATGTGAGCGCTGCAGATCTAATCATCTGCCCTCCGAACCTATGTCCCCCATCTCCACCGCCAGAGACACAACCACTGGTTACGGTGGTCAGTGAGAAGTACATACTGGGTTCGTATGTTCGTATCTTACTTGATCACAAATAATCGGGGCTAAATTGGGAACAAGGCCGGATTTCGCTTCTTTAAAAAAAAACAGATTTCGCTCCGATTATTTACCGAAAACCCACGATTTCGCCCCGATTTTTTTTCCAAAAACACCCGATTTTGCCCTGATCGAGGCCCGATTTTTTGAGTGACTTGATCGGGGTTTTTGATTTCCCATGTACATAAAGACTTTTGGCTTCTGTATACTGTATGAAACTCTGTGATTTTGCTATAAAATTACTTCTCGAAGAAAGTGTCCGTCTTTCAGATTGCATTACGCGGAACGAAGTGCTGATGTATGACGGCTATGAACACGATTATGATATGGAGAGCTTCTTCTCAAGCGATGATTCCTCTTGACTTACTCGATTTGTACAAATTTGAGAATTATTTTTCGGCTTTACCACTGTAGTCGTGATCTGGAGTACGCCTAGTAATGTAGGTGCACTCGCTGTGACTGTACTGTATACTGTAGCCTATGCGTAACTGTAGCAGGTTTTTTTCGTACTCACTTGATTAACTCTGTATATTTATTTATTTTTACTTGTCGATCCTGCAGTGCAGAAATTGAAAATTGAACCGTGAGTATATATTAGTATTGTATATAGTATTAACGTTGTGTAATACTTTTTCTTTTCCTCCCATTTGCATTTATTGACTTTTTACTCGAATGGTTTAAATTGTAGTTTCCGTACTTCAGTGACTAGCTGAGAATTGTTCTTGTTGTTTGGTGTATATTGCATTGCTTCATTATGCTGAAGTTTTCACCATGAGAATTGATTTATAATACGGTAGGTAAAATAAAAATTTTGTGTGAATATGGTGGATGTTAGTGATGGGAAAAGCTATTTAGGTTTAATTACAAGAGGAACTTTGTTGGTGCGCGGCGAACAGTCGCCACATCGCCCATAAGGAAAAGTGTCTCGAGTGAGACAAAGGTGGGCCGCTCGTGCGCCCGTGTACGCGGAAAAATGAGAAAGTCCAAGATCGTTATTCTTATCTCACACTAACTTAATAACTTTAAATATAATGATTTATTATTCATTTTTAATTAAAGCTTGGTTCCAAAAACAAATCACAACTCGTCCTTTCCTGTGTTGGCTCGAATCCCGTGTTTGTTCATATAGTCGAAGTGGTAATCTTTCATCTTTTTGTACTTCTGAAGCAAAATATTTCATTCACTTATGCCCGTGCAGCCTTGTTTACAACCATTCAAGACTATAAAGATTCATACTTGCAAGGTTTTTCGACGAATCGTTTGCTCAAATGAGCTAGGATGCACGCTGAACCCACTGAATCGCCCTCCAATTCAAATCAAACGCGCACCTTGGTCTCCTGCACATTGAGGAAGGCATCAGCTTCTTCGGGTCGATCGGGAATTAAACTGCAAACGTACTGGGCTCCCGGAGAGTCTCCGAGCTCTGAATCGAGTTATCACTATTCATGTTCACTATGTGTATGTATGTTTTGGCACTGTCTGAGTTTGAGTCCATCAGGCCATCTCAGGAGGACGAACAATTAAATCCTGTTATCAACCTCATCTGATGTTTGGTGTGCAACGTATTTGGAGAAGTTGTGTTGCGAGTGTAAGAAAACGAGATGAAGGGATGGTCCCGCAGTTTTGTTAGTCAGTGTCGGCAAGTTCCTAGCAAAAACGGTCCACAAAATATCCCTACCTTCTTGACATAGCTCCCTTAGACAATGAACGATATTTGGCACTTCTCCGAGCTCGCACCATCCGATTTCCTGTTGTAATAATGTAGTAAAATAATAAATCTTCAGGAGCCGTTCAATCAGTATTCGAAAAATTGCGGAGGAAATTGCAATACATCAACAAAATAGCAGCACTTGGAACTTTAGTACAATTACAATTAGTTCTAACTTTTCTCTAATTAGTTCATCATAAGTTCAATTAGTAGTTTCAGTTACATAGAAAATTAAGAAGTGTAGATAAAGCGAGCACTCATGGGAAATTTCAAGGAGTCCAGTATTTAAACATTAGAATTAGAATCCATATGACATATTAGTAGAAGATAAGAAAGCATACCAACACGCAGAACCGTTCAGCTTTTAGGATGTTTTTCATCACTCGAATAATACGTTTATAGGTTGCATCGAAGAAGCCTTGGCACTAAAATTAGAGACAACATAATTATAACTGGATTTAATTATTCATGCAATAATCAAACGTTTTGTGTTTTATGGTAGAAATATCCATTTGAATAATTATCTTAAACTCGAAAATTAGCAAAGATTTTCAAATTAGGAGAAATTTTTTTATGAAAGTTATCTCAACGCTTTCCCTGTGTTGTTTCTCGAGGGAGCCTTAATGACTTACCGATTCCATAGTGAAGCAGGTACCCGAAATTGCAGTAAAAAATTCGTTCAAGGGGCACAATTCGGCACACATGTTGTAGAAGACTGTCTCGTGAAGAAACTTGCCCACGTGAGCGACCAGTGCGTCGTCTAGTAGAAATTTGTGCTAAATTGTTGGAAAAGTACATTACAGCACGCAACTAGACCTAGAAAGGTTAGGATTCTAGTTACAGACGTGTATCGGAAAGAAGCTGAGGATCCGAGTAGTAATAACATCAGCTATGTATTAAAAGAAACTCACAAAAAGTGCCTGAAGTACAGTTTGGCATGCGGTACACTCGAGGCAAACTACAGCACCCGTTATATTGTGAGCAGCTAAATTTATATCTTTTGTGAAAAAGTTTTATTGTTGTTAAAATATTTTTTATTGGTTTTCATGAATGTAGTACAAACTTTGTTTAGGGAAACCGTTGCCAGATGCGTATTGGTTATTTCAATGAAATATCAACCTCTTGACTGGAATTTCGAGTGGCATCCGGGTGCTATTGCAGTGCAAAGCTGTGCAGGTTCTGGTAGGAATTCCTTGATCATCCCCCCAAAGAATTGCTCCTCGGTCTCAAAAAAAAATTTCAATGTCAATCAATGATCGATATTAGTTATAGTAGAATATAAATTTGCTGCTTCTGTTGTTCTGTATATGTGGAACTACGGCATGTCTTCCATCCATAGTCGTAGGGCGGATAACTCAGTAATATGATAATACGATGTCCTCCAGATCTTATAAGTGATAACCTTTACCGTCATAAGAAGCGGATGCGGCTTCAGGACTTTATCGTACACTTCCGTCATCATTCGGTTGCACAAATTGCAGAAGGGACCCGTCTGAAATGTTAATTGCGGTTATGACGGCGATAATTGGGAGTTAGGATATTCGAAACTAATTCAGTACTGGATGTAGGCCATATCGACTATCACCCTTGGATTTAGTCAGCATGAACTCATACTGCCACTCTGCCTAAGACCGCTGGACTCTAGACTTGAGCTTTACAGTGGCCGGGTCTTACAGCGGTTCAGCTTTGGTGTTTAGGTGGAAAGGAAATGGTTACTATTTATTTATTTGTTTATTAAAACATATCTACAAACTCGTCAGAACTTACGTGCACAGTGGCCAATTGCGCAAACGTTCCAAACAATTGACCCTCGGTGATCGAGTTTAAACTTTCAAACTTTGGTTTATCTTCGCAAACACCATTTTCAGGGTTGAGGTAGAACTGCAAACTGTAGTTTATTGTTTATGCATGGTGTAAGGAGGAAGTGCATGACGAATGCCTCAGTCAGCTTCTAGCTTTGTACTGGCGGTGATGTTAGGGAGCATTATTATACCCACCGGTCTATTAACTTCCTCAAACAAAACAAGAAAAACAAAAGCCACAAAAACTAACATCCATCGCTCTCGTCCACAGTGTAAACGGATCGTTTTCTAGATCACCAAAAAAGTAAGATCGGGTCTGGAACAAAAATATTGAACTTTCCACGGAACCATTGCAGCTTGTAACATTGCAAATTCATCAACCTCCCGGCTGCTAGAATACAACAAACTCATAATTTCACGGATTACTGTAAAAAATGATGAAACGTTTTGTATAAACTTGTTCTAGGCTTTCTATCTATTATGGAAATATATTATTTCACCTGGGCAATAGACTCCTCAAGTGTTTTCGGGATTTGAATAGTTTCCTTTGGACCACTAAAAACATTCTTTTGAACTCCAGCAATATCTATTGACCCAAATTTGAGCTCAACAGAGTGCGGTTTTGAAACATTTATAATTTTATCAAACGTGACGCGACGAGATCTGCACATATATATAGGTAACGATTAGATTAAACATGAAAGACGATTAGGCTACAAAGTATGATTGATTCGTAATCACTGTACTCACTCAACAATTGTGATTATCCATGAACTACACGGTAGTGGTAAATTGGGGAAAATGACCTTCCGTACTAGCCTGTCAAGTCATATATGCTAACATTGTTGGGTGTTAGGTGTTCAGAAGCAAAATTTGATGTCAAAGAAAGCAACACGTGTGAAACAGCTATATATCGTTTGGCAGATGAACCGTACCTCTTCGGCGGTACTCCGGTAGACGATGTTGCTGTGGTATCTGTTGACGTTACCGTTGGTGCTGTGTCTGACGTTACCGTTGGTTCTGTACTAGCAGTTGTTGTGGCTAAAAACATATTAATTCAGTGATCACTTAAACACTCAAACATTTTGCCGTTCAAGCTCAACTGTTCTTGCTGCTTAAGGAATCCATGGAGACTGAAAGAGGTAACCACTCGTGTTTTTAACAATTTAAAATAACTACCGTAGTTAGTTAGTAACCGATAACCATATACCTTGAGCTGTCGTCGTCCCAGTATACGGCGTAGTGGTGGGAGCAGGGGGTGTAGTGGGCAGAAGGGTCGGAGGACTGAACAGTTTGACATGCGATAGATTACCTATCTTGTGAATACACTTTATGACATGTTCATGCTACGATCCATAAGCAACTAATCCATTAAAGCGAAATACCGGCCGGTTTTTGAAACGCATCGTGGACAACTGAATTCTTATGTATTTATGCTAAATTTCTCGTTTTTTTAGCTCGATTTTTTATTCTAATTTATGTTCATTTGCATAAGCTGCATAAGTATGATGGTGTACTCGATGTGTTTCAGTAATCGGCCGGTATTTCGCTTTAACTTTCTCGGGCACGGACAATTTTCATACGGTTGTTTATGGTGAAACCCATAAAGGATAACTACTCACGGTGGGAATATGGTGGGTTGTGGACTCGGACACACTGGAGGCGTACATTTAGGAGGATCGCTGTCCTTTACCTAAATATATGTTAATAATATACTTCTACGAAAATGAAGTTAATCTATATCTTCGGCCAAACCAGTGTATTTAGGTTTCGGGGTACTGTAGAAGTGGGCACGAACAGTATTCATATAAAAGTGAGAATCTCGCTACCTTAGAGTTGCTGAGGGCTGACCAGCAGACGATACGTCAGTTATTTATTAGATAGACAGATAGACAGTTTTTCAAACAAAGTAAAGTCTTTGTATCCTCGTAATTGGTAACAGTCCGATTTCTCTACCTCTCTTTCTGTGTGTAAAGCACAACATCTCTTGAGCCATATTTAAACTGTGGCACCAGTTTACCTTCTTTTCAGCCGCTTGTACAAAAACATTGTGCATCCTGCGACTTCTCGACTCATGAGCTTCATTCAGAAGGTGAAAAGTGGATTCCGCCAAAACGGACCTGGCTTTTACCACATTTTGTTGACAATGAGCGGTCTGAAATGGTAACTAGGATATTTTTGCTGACCTTATACAACCAGTTCCAAGTTCTAGAGATAATTATGGTAAGCAGCAGTTTCCGTCGAACGGCCGAACCAGGAACACGCAAGCCGCTTTTATTTTTATTTATTTTTTATTTACTGAAATTTTGAAGCGCCTTCTAAAGAAATTAGTTGCAGTTTTATAGCAACGTTGCACTGTGGATATAAGAGATTGAACGGCAAGTTGAACTTTCAATAGTACTATACATACCTCTATCTATTCACTGCTCATTAGAAAAAAAAACGTGTTCTTGCTTTCTATGTTCTAGGATTTATTGAGTAGGTTTGGAAAGCATCTGCATCTGCTTGCCGATAACTTTAATAAGTAATACACTGATCAGGCAAACTTACATATTCAGCTGAAGCTAGTCGAAAAACTATGCAAAATAGGAGAACGAGGCTCAACCGCATGTCAGATCAATCGGAGCGAAAATGTAGTGTGCTTATGTGTAGTCATTACTGATAAGGGCTCTTCATATTCACTGCCAGATTGCCCTCGCAAGTGTAAAATTGCCAATCATTACGTGTTCTCTTCCAGGAATGTTGCAGTTATTAAAGGGTTATACACATATTAAAGTTAAATGAGCCCTCCGCAGTACCTACAACATAATAAACTAGAGGTTTATCGATCGGACGTAACTAGTTAGTGCAAGAATTATGTTGAATGGAAAATACAAATACCTAAAGAGAAACCGTCTTTATTGCCGAATCGCAACATAATAAATGTGTATGTGTATTCAGGTTAATTTTGCGACGGCTACAAAAGGGGTTAGAAGGAGGCTTAATTATATCGTTTGTTAATCATAATAACCATCGCGAATTATCCCGACTGGTTGATCTATGACTCCCGCTACTTTTTAAAGATATCTTTGAATTATCCGAAAAGCTTATTTGCTTACAAGATTACGTCGTGCCCGCACGCTCGCTTTTTTTAATGACCGCTCAGGGTGTATTGTAATTGGCAAGGGCAAAACTCGTCCGTACCAGGCTATTACATAACTAAAGCGAGCAATAGCCGGCTGGGGAATTCATTTATGTTTATGTAAAAGGGCTAGCAATAAAAATAAAGAGTAAGTAATGAAGGAAGAAGGATTATTGACTGCAGCATGGGCATTAAGATGGTAGCAATATTAGTTGAATCTTATACCATGATAACACGGACCTTCTTTCGACGATTTTGTACTGAACAAGGCTAATCAAAATTTCCCGATTTATGCAATACACCCCATCAGAATTTTGATTCTCCTTTTCAAGTTAGCAATATTTACGGTAATTAAAATCTAGCTTTCGCTTTCAACCGATTTGCATGAGGCGACCAGTGAAATTAGTGTATTCTGGTTTTCACACCAAAAGAAATCACGAGGGAAAGTAGTTGGCGACTAATTTGATTAGTCGTGTGTAATTGCATATCATATGCAAAGGAGGCTCATTATCGTTGCCATTTCCACCTTTAGATAAATGTGGAAAGTTTGAGTATTCGAACGAAATATTTGTTGGGAAACATTTCAATCAATTATTTGGTCCCTTGTCTGTATACTGCATTGTGAAGCGTGGTATATTACAATTAGCCAGACCAATGTTATCTGCGCTGTCGAGTGTCAAAATTTAACGTACAGTGTAGTAGCTTTGTTCCCGTAAAGTTTTTATCCGCTACTGGCAATAGCCTACGCGTCTTTAAAAGTTATAACGTTGTTTCCTCGTGATTTCGCTACTTGACTTGTTCGTGTAACCCCCGCCGGTGCACGTCTCATTTGATCTACACCCTTTCTTTTGATCTACAAGTGGTCACCCACGATAGGGCTTGTGCCCGCCCCCGCACAGACTGTGTGCCAACTGCCTTGCGGGGGTTTCGCTCTCTCCCTCTCTGTTTCTCTATCTTAAGCCAAAGAATTGACAAACATTTGATAACAAAGCAATGTTTGGATATTACGCATTTCTACTATTCCTTCCGCTTTCTTTGCGATTCCAATACCTAATGGACAAACAGGCAAGGTTTAGTTGTGCAGGTAAATAGTATAGGATCCAGCAGATAAGCACGCTCAATCAAGATGTTCAAAAAGTTAGTTGTGTCAAGTACATCCAGTTAGAGTTTTGCCCCTTATTCAGACCTTAGTGTTCAACCTTACGGCCCTGCTAAATGCCCGCTTCTCCTACCCTAAAGACTTTGAGTTTCCACTTTCTAGGTAAGGCAGAAGTTGAGTGCGGAGAGGACACCATCGAGGTAGTTTTCATTACCGACGACGACTTCAATGGAAGGATATTTGTAGTGGGACATTCCAACGAGACAGAATGTGTGAGCAGGGACAAGGTATAGTATTTAAATTTAATTTAATTTCAAATTCCTGCACCTTTATTCTCGAGTGCTACAATTATAGCAATAAAAATAAAAACACCTAGCCCTTGTTATAGTTATGAATATAATGAGCTGCTCATAAAGCAATGTTATTCTTTGGTCACACTTTTCTTTGCAAATTTTTTCTATACTGCACTTTTAAAACAAAAGATCGTCACTAAGCATCACTGAACAGCCCGAACTCATCAGAATATGCTGCAAACCAAACATATCTCTAAAGCTTACATTAGTACTATCCATTTAGTGCTATATTTTTTATGTGTGTCACCCGCGACTAGCGAATATTGTGTTTCACGATTTGTATTTTTATTTTTCTTAGATCCAACCTCGGAGTCCTCACATCATCATCGACAAAAACAAGTGTGGTGTTGTAACTACAAGATCGGTTGGTTACTTACATTGAAACTAATTTATCATATTCTACGTACGTTGATTCTGTTTTCTTCACTATAGTGTATGTGATTGTTAAAGCGAAATACCGGCGGGTCTTTGAAACGCATCGAGTATTCCCTGCTTTCCTATGCTTCATATGCAAATGATAATAAATTTGAATAAAAAATAGACCCCAATAGACCCCTTTTAGCATAACTGCATAAGAATGCTGATATTTGAGATGTGTTTCAAAAATCGGCTGGTATTTCGCTTTAAACACTGATTTTATTATTCATATTTGCTTCCCTTACATCGGTTTCTGCGCTTCGAAATCCATTTGAAAATTCATACTCCATAGAAACTAGAAAAACTTCTCGGAGCTTTTGATAGAGATTTCTCCTTATTATATTTAACACACAAAAGTGCTACGCAAAAAAAGCAACAAAACAATAGATATTTTTCAGAGCGATCCTCCAGGACTGTTTGTAACCACAAAGATTATGCTCTCTTTCCACGACGAGTTCATCACCAAGGTTGACAGGGTATGTATCAAAGGGTGCTTAAACTATATTATATTATTTAATAAACATATTTTTCATTCAAAAATCTCTATTTCAAGTTTCCTAAGTTTACGGTTCTTTTATGGAAAAAAATTAATAGCATAATTTACATTGTCTAAGTTTTTGCTCATCCGAACGGTTCCTTTTCTGTACGTTTTCAGCAGCCTCTTATTTTAGAGATTTTTTTTACGCCTGCCTCCTATTTTACAGGAATAATTCTCGTCCTAACTTGCACTTTCAATTCAGTTACTCTTCGTAAAACGTAACAGGAATTCGTAGTATTTAGCTTTCGCTTTGACTTTGCTCATATTTACCAATTTACCATTTACAGTGGTTAGCTAGGTCGATCTTAGCCCATCCGTTCCAAATTAATAGCTAACGGTGACTCCTTTCTCCTTTTAACACCTTTATGCCAAAACAGTCCTTGTTTTTGTGTATGCCTTTGTAGTATGCTAGGGCAACTAAGCCGTCTCAGTCACTTGATAGCCAATAAAGAGAAGCTTTGGAGTATGCAGCTCTCATTTCTCTCTCTCTCTCTCTCTCCTCTCTCTCTCTCTCTCTCCCTCCCGTGTCTCTTTGTATATATCTCTTTCCATATCCTTCCACATCTTCCGTCCCGTCTAATGGTCTCGGTTTCTCCATAGTTATAAAGTTGATTGGACGACCATATGTTTGGGAATAAACCGGTATAAGGCATAACAAGGCTATCAGCCAGCGCGCCCCAGAGGACTTGTAGTGGGATATGGTAAATCTACTGACATAAAGAGCAGAGTTGTATTTGTGAATTTTATGGCACCAACAATGTTGGTCAATGTATTATCTTCCTGAACCCACAACCTAGCATTTTATAGATCTTCCATAGTTCAAATGCGTAAGTATGCCAAAAAAAGTTCCGCTAATAATAGATTGAAAGGGAAGGTATCGGAAATCATCATATTATAAACGAGTATTACGAGCATTACAGCTATAAAACCGAGCATTTCAGGGCTACGAGATCAGTTGTTTTTACATGGAAGCCGATAAGACGGTCACCTATCCTATAACGGTTTCTGGAGCGGTGGGTTATAAGTTATCGATAATAAAAAGCTACTGATTTATAGTGCGGTAATAAGGAAGGTAAAAACTTAGTTTCAAGTAATATCCAATTCAGAGTCTCTCACCATTTACTGAGATCGCGGAAATGCCACGATGTCGATATGAGGTGAGCTTTAACTGGAAGTTGGGAAATAAAATGGTATTTCAAATTTCAAGAAGTGGCGGGGTAACGATACTAACTGAAACACTAGCAATAAGAAGGAATAATACTTTTTCAAAGAAAATAGTTCCGCGGTGGCTTTACTGGGTTTGCTGCTCGACTCGCTCTTGGAGCGATTAATTATGCACTTTTCACAATTTCTCTACAGGTAATTGATCCAAAAACCAAAGAACCGCTTGATGTTGTGGCTGTCGGAAGCAAACTGCTCCATACATGGACCTGCGATTCGACGGCACCAGGTATATCATGTTTTATAATGGTTTTCAAAAAATATATTTCATTATTTAGTTTAGGATAGTAGATTATAAAAACTGACAATCCAAAAAAGCTCGGTCAGCCCATCACGTTAGGGTGATCCATGTTATGATCTCTTTGCAATCGGTATCGTATAATCTACTGTGCTGAGGATTGTGTCGTAATCCCAAAAGATATATCTTTTGAACAAGAAAAACGTTCAGACCTATGGTGTATGGAAGTCCATTCGTGTTTCGTGGAAGATGGCTCCGGCACACAGTTCGAAATTCTCGATGATCAGGGGTATTTTGAAGTTTTTTATCTACAGTTCTCTAGAAGTACAAATCTGTGAAGAAACTTTTAAAGAAACCCTGAATGGGCATCTTTTTTCTCATAGCTGAATTTTGCCGCATGTTGTAGTACCATTTCAAGAAACTCCCCTCTCTGTGTCATCTAAATGTTTAAATGTTTAAATGCTTACTAGAAGTTTAGAATTATAAAAAATATGTAGAATATAATATGAGCCATATATTTTTTTTCTAAAATCCTATTAATAGTTTACTAATTTAGCTGCTCAATCGATCGATATCTGCTCGACAACCTGGAGTACGGACCGGGAAAGCTACACGCACAGAAAGAAGCACATGCCTTCAAGTTTGCTGACAAGGTTTTTTTCCGTTGATTTACAAGTGTCATGATTTCGTTAGTCGGATGATATGTACAGTCTATATTCACAATTACATTACCATTAAACTAAACGGTCGGGACTAATGCAAGAAGTATCACTGTAAAATGCATGGAAAATGCGATATCGATTTCAGAAAAATCACTGAATTTTACTATGCGCAATGAGAGAGACCGAAGAGAGAGAGAGAGAGAGAGAGAGAGAGAGAGACGAAAACTCGTAATAAAAATGATCATATTGAAGCTGCATGAATTTAGAGATCTTTGTTCAGGTTGTCGTCAACTTCCAGTGCAGTGTCCGGCTAACCATAAAGGATGGAGAAGAATGTCCGGTACGATTTTTTATGAATATTTCACTATTTGAGCGTTATCATATCTGCTATGTTAACTGTTTTTTCAAGAATATGCACCCGCCGGATTTTTTCCACAATAGTATCTCGATTACAAGGTAAATTTCAACTTATTTCCTGTGCAGATTCCTACTTGCTCCGATCAAGCCAAGGCACAAGCACAACAAAAGGCCCGCGGAAGAGGAAGAAGTTTCAGGTAATTCCAATAGTTACCACTTGTACTGTGTACATTGTCTGCTAGTTGACGAACTGAACACTCTGATGTCTCGTTCATGTGAATATAAACATTTGTAAGCATTTCAAAGGTTAACCGCGAATGCGAAACATTACCTATGGCAATATGGTTATCAGGTTTATTTAAAATCCTACCTTTCCATTTCAGTAAGCGTCACACCATCTACCAGGACAATGGTGTGCGTGAGGTGGACGTGCGTGCTAGAACCCTTGATGTACTCGATCCTCAAATTGGTGAATTTTCAATGTTGTCAATCTGAGCGATACGTTGCCTAAGAAGGGAGCCCAACTTCTAACTATTGAGTAGTCTTGCGACGAGAGGGGGGAATGTCTAGAACAGGAACTAGAGCTCGGCGCGCGCAAACTCCCATTTTGCCAGTAATATCCTAATGACGAACATTTTGTGAATGTAGTTTACTGTGTCGGTATATGTACGGTGTACCATGAGCCTGTAACTTAAGGAACCTCCCCTAGTAGTTTCAGGAATGTATACATATCTATTGATCCATATTTGCAGATATCGATCCTTCTTTACTGCGACGTGGACGTCATGCGTGTGTGGCGTTGGAGGATCTTTACCTTCCCAGTTCACTCTGTCTGGCTCTGATTCTCAGCATGTTGGCTGTTATCGTATATCAAACAAGAATGCACAGCCATAATAATAAGTAGCTTCAGCCCCAACAATACAATCTTTTTTAGATTTTCTACAAAATTATGTAAAATCAGATAAGAAACATAGTTCACGTCAAAGCTAACACCAATAGTTATAATCAACGCTTTTAACGATGTGTTTGTATTTTATAGATTATGTAGACAATGATTATTCTATACAATATTCAATAGAATATTAGAAACACGAGTGCAATTGACACAGAACAAGTTACCCAATGGGCGAAGTAGAATAATATGTATTTATTTCACATTGTTTTTTTTCCTCGGTGTGCATGTTACAGAATAAAATATTATATTAAATCCCTTTATCTAAACGTAACCCAAACAAATTAGAAAAGACGAAATGTGAACCTACCTACTACTGTATGTATTTAGTCTCGATTCTCGATCCCGTATATTTGTAATATTTAAGACGCGCGACAGCTACCGTAATGGACCCGTTTTGAAATTTGTCAACCATAGCGACAGATTCTGATCAATATTTCGAAAGAACTCTTTTTTTTTGCATCGAGTTTCCACCTGAATTGTGGAATGTTCTCCTCATTTTTCTTCGGTGTGTTTTTTTCGTCTACATTGCGTTGTTTTCGTCTACGTTCGTCAAAATTAGCACATGGTGAAACGCGTGGCGGATAACCAATACTTAACGATGCAGCTATGCATCGATTAAATAAACTGTTGAGGAAGAGTCCTGTTCGATTTTGCCATCTCTGATCGAAATAATTTTGCCGCATGTTTAATGTGCCAGCCCAAGAAACGCATTAGTGCTGCGAAATTCACATGTTCCCTTGTCTGATGTGCTTTGTAGCGGGAAATTCCTAATTGATGTATGTGGGCTTTTTTGTCTATAGGTTTTTTTCATCTATCCTGTTCAGTGAGGTACCCCATTACTTACATTATCCCGCCGGGTGGGAGCAGCGGATGATCCCTCCAGGCGATCTTCTGAACGATATCACGCCATCTTGTTCCTGCGGCGCTGTTTTTGACATCAGGTAACTTTGCATCTTGTCCGCGACGTTTGCGCGCTGCGGGTGGAGTGGCTAGCAAACCACAATCATTTTGTAGTTTTCACAGACTCACGCAGTTTGTAAGGCTCCACAATCGTGCGCGGTGCACGATACACGGTTGCCGTTCCCGTTGCACCTTGCACTTAATCAATAGAAAAACGTCGTTGTAGACTATCAACATCAACTGCACTGTATAAGTACAATGTCCAAATAAACAGCTCTTGGATCTTCAAATATTGATTTTTCATTTATTAGGCTGTGCTCTCCGCAGATCCTACCATGTTCTCACACGTTTTGCTTGATGTGTCTATCCCAAGATCTGCAAATTAAGAAGAAGAGGTGTCCCAGCTGTCGCAAGAAGTACAAGAAATTCAGGCTTAACATTGCATTAGCTGGTTCGTTTTTACTCTTATTCTTGAGAGCTGGATTCATTGCTTGCATCAGCGATAGGTCTATCTTTAGATATAGCTGTATAAGATTTATATTAATCGCTTTACGATTCGTATTAAAAATGTATATTTTGTGTATTGTAATTTGTGTTGTCTCTTTGTTGGTAATAGTTGATTTTTTTTAGAGGCGATTGAGCGCATTGGTGTGAGAAAGGCAACGGTAGATCTATGTGCACGGTGCGTTTTTGCTTTGTAGTATCTAAAGAATTTTTATTACGTTGAATAGTATTTTCGCACTCCGATGTTGATTGTTGTTGATAGATATACGACAGGCGTTGTGTTCAGACTTCCAATCAACATGATTTAGCTATTATAATGTTTTATATTTAGAAGATGTGACGAGTGCGACAGCCGTTGGCCTCTACCTCACATGAGAAGATGTCTAACATGCGAGGAGAATATAAAAAATATGTTAAACGTGCCGTCGATGGTGAGTATGGTGTTTGGTACTATTTAATGTGTGCAACCAGTTAGCGGTGAGGATGTGGTTTACAACTATATTTCTAGTGTACACCTACAAGTTTTATCGTATATTACATTAAACATTCTATGTTAGATGTTGGCTTTTTACTTACTTAAGTCAGGCTGCAGGACGTTAGCTTAGTCTCTTCCTTTTGGTGAAAATTTTGTTGGAGGTCACAAGGAAGTATTTTTGTGTGGTTCCATTGCGATGCAATCATATAATTACAGATTAACGTCCTGTGTTTGGAATGTTCCGTGGATAGGCATTCGGGACATCATCTGGTGCGTGTCTGCAATAAGTCGACGACAAGTTGGTTTATTTGTTTTATTTTTATTTCGTAATATCTCATTTCATCTATAATGTATCTGTTGAGGTTGAGGGGTGGCACGGTGGCAGGAGTTTGTCTCTGTTGCAGTCAGTGCAATGGAAGCTACGTATATCTCCTCCTTAATCCATTATTAAGTTACGTACTTGCGCTAACATAAAGAGCCTTTGACCGTGTGACCCGTCTTTTATCTATGTGCTCCTATGGGGAGGGACTGGCTTATCGACAGCTGGGCTGATCGAGAGGGGAAAAGAGAAAAAGGCGGGAAACTGAGTTTTTCAAACGATGTCTCAAATTGGTCAAGTTTCATAGGAACATTGAGGACGATTAGTTTTTCATTTATCCTTTATGATTGAGACAGATGTTTGAATTAAGCAAATTTGTAATTGGTAGAATATTCGTTATTCTTTTGCTTCTGCCTTCGGTTCTCGTAATATTTTTTCGCCTAATTTTCAATTTACTGGTTTATTTACGATTCATTATCTTTATAATTACGGTCTTAGTTTTATTTTAGATAAAATTTAATATAATTTGTAATGATTAATTATTATTTTTTTTTGGGTGGGGCGGGGCCCTTCTTTTTTTAGGAGTATTTGTATTTTTTTTAGGATTGTTTATATTTTGGGGTATTTAGGGTAAGGTTGTTTGGGTTTTAGGATTATTTGTGTTTTTATACGTTTTTGCCACTCAACGTGTTTAATGTTTGCAACCATCATCATAAAATCAAGCGAATTACAATTAGTCTGTGTCGTCGCAGTTGGTACTGATTGTCTTGACTTCCAATGTTCCAATTTACAAGTATTCCTTTACGTCACAATGTCGAATAAACATACTTTTTGTTTAGATCATCCGCCAGCATCTCTCTACCAAACTGCCTCATGGGCAGGAGCAACACATTTCACATCTACGACTGGTGGTGTCTTCTCTCCTCCTCAGTCCTCACATATACCCGTCTCACTGCGGCAGAGCACATATAGGTACCATTATCACTTGTTTTGCTTGTTGTTTTGTCGTTAAGTGTCGTGGCAAAATTTGTATTCGCATTGCCTCCTGTGTTTATTGTATCTGGCACTTCGTTCTCGACTCGAATATGATGAACTCATTCAACATGTAATGTGATATAGTGGACGTTTATGTATTTGTGAAATAAATAAGTGAAATGTCAAGTAGCGGCTATTCCAATCGTGAATGCAGTACATTTCGAAAAAATTTAACTTAATAATTTTTTACTCCATAAAAACGTGCATGCGAAAATAGATGCTTCGTATGTGGTGTTATTTGAAGCATGCACAAGCATTGATGTGTTGCGGTATGCACAAATTGGATCTTTGGACTTTGGATTAGTTTTGTTCTCGGCTTAGATCATCACCGCCACACGCAACTCATCCAAAGTCGAGGAGAGAGGATAGCAACGAGAACTATGCCTGTATTCATTCTTCGGATGCCACTCCGCTCTGCTCCCCGTGGAGAGTTGTGGAAGCCAGAAACTCGATGTACGCATCGTGTAAGTTACTTCATTTCTTCCTTATTCTAGTTTCAATTCATCATCCTGTTACTTGTTAGTCCGTTTGTACCTCCTCAACACAGAGGTGTTCCTTGATGTATTATGTTCCACGATTTGTTGTTAGCGTCGCTAGGAGTGAGGAGTGATGTGCATCGCTCTCGAAGAATATGTTCGACTTTGTTCAGATGTTCAATTGGATGCTTTGAATGTGCAACAAGAAACACCTATTCTTGATGGCCTTCACTCTGCGAGAGCTTCACCTCAACCTCGGTCGCATAAACCGAGTGAAGCGTCGGTTCGTTTCTCGAAGTATATCGTTATAAGGTTTAATGTTTTTTCTACGTGAATAGAATTTTATACGTAAACAATGAAATCTCAAGGTTTGTTACTTTTTTGAAAGTTTTGACCATTTTAGTCGTTGTCGTTACTTACATATTCGTAAGGCGACCATGAGACTGAGACTAAGATAGTTGGTTTTTCTTCGCAGCTTTGTAAAACAGTAAAACTCAAAATTTAGCTGACACTACAGCGCTTCCGCAGCATGATGAAGCGACATGAAAGTGAGCATCGTGCGGTTCGCGCTCGGATCGAAGCTGAAGAGAAGGAAAGGAGTGTCCAGCTGGGCAGAAGAACGCTGTCAAGTGGATGCAGCTGTGGATCTGAGTGCTCGGAACTCAAAAGTGTGATCATTTTCGTGTTTTCGAATAATTAGTGTGGCTACTGCTACTGATAACATTGCTCGGTGCGACCTTTTTTCTCGCCATCATGCGAGAGGAAATAAACATTTCCTGTTCGTGCACAATGAGAAAGAGCTTCACATGACATCTATGATAGACCCTAGGCCCTGACTTTTTCGTTTATTTAACGAATCATTTTCGCGATCGTTCGTGATTTATGATGAACTTGTCATTGATTTGCTATCATATCTGCTTTCTTACACCAGTTGTATGTTTCTGTCTCCTTTTTCAGATCTGAGCTCGTCGCGTACCTGTTCAGAGGATGTTCCGGCCGGTGACCTGCTTACGAGTACCACCGAACCTTCGTCGCCGTCAACCATTTCCTCGGACTCTGTATTTGTATCCCAATTTCCTTTTGCAAGTCCCAAAACATTTGAAGTGACTGCTGTTGTGGAAGAGCGCAATTCGCAAAAGCACAGAGGACAAGAGATAGCGGTGTGTTTATGGTTTCCATTTTAAAGTTTGTTGAAACGTGCTACAATATTGGATAATGGATATGTTCCGTTACCGTTTTAGTTTAACTATGACTTGAGTTGATTGTGTTTCTGGTTTCTGGTGGCAATTTCTTACCCCTTCTTAAAGGGAGGGGCCCATGAGAAAAAAGTTGTGCTTAATTTGCTTACACAGGATGTCCGTAATTTTAGAAATACTTCTGTGAAAACAGCATTTCTTTACACCTAGAACTCGCAAAATTATTCTCCTGCAAACAGTTCGGCCAGGTACCGTATTCAGAATCAATTTTTGCGCTTTTAGGGCATTACAGTATTGGAAACGCCCTGTTAATATCATATGAATGATGTTCATTCGTTTTAACATTACTTTGAAGCGAAAGGATAAAAATGAACGGATATAAACCGTAAAAACGCTTTGACTACGGTACTTGGTCGAACAGTTTGCCGGGGAATAACTCTCTAAGTTCTAGGTGTGAAGAAATGCTGTTTTCACAGAAGTATTTCTAAAATTCTGAACATCCTGTGTAAATAAATTGAGGACAACTTTTTTCTCATGGGCCTCTCCCTTTAAAAAACCTCAACCTTCATTTTTTTTAATCAATTCGCTCTGATTTCTGATTTCCAATCTGAAGGGTTTTCTCTATCTCTACCGTGAATTGTTTAAGCATTAGATTAACTGTGTAGCATGTTCTAATTATTGTATTTTGTTCAGGGATTGTCGGTGTTCTCAGAAGCACCTGATTCGATAGACGCGACGTGCTGGGACGCTACAACGCCAAAAGTTCCATTTCCATTACCGAAGTTACGATCTAACAAGCAGGTGAGCGAGAACTAATTTTCGATCCTATAGTGAATATTTACTAGAATTACTAGTTAATCTTTATTTTGCAATGTCTTATGTCAGCCTTAAACACTAAACATTCCCCAATTCCCCTCCCCTTTGGAACTTTGATTTTCTTATATCGGTTTTCATAAAAAAAAATTGGGACATTATGGAAAAGGGGCTGCTTGCTTTGTCATTCTAATCCACTTGATCCATTGATCCGTTAGATGTCTTGGGTCTTGCTATTGTTAATACATTTTCAGTCTGTCAACCATCATGATCTGTTGCCTGTCGTGCAATCTCACACTTATGTGAACGTGAACACCGGCATGACGTCACCGATGTCGAGGTGCAAGTCCGTCGAATGTCTTTTTTCTCCTAGTTCACTGACTTTGACCCGTTCACCAGGTACCCACATACTCCCACAGGTTTAGAACAGATACTTCTTGATTTGGTGATGAGAGTTCTGTTCCGCCCGCCGGGTGTTGATTATTTTCACAGAATGAGTATAGTTCACCTTTGTGATGTAGGAACCAAAACATCAATATGTAGTGGATTAAAACTGAAAGTTTCAGACCTATAGTCATTTTTTAGAATATGTTATTACAGGGTTGGTCCTGCTGTGTATTATCTCTCCACAAACTATAACCTGAATCCCCCTTTGTACATTGACCCTCATATTCTGGCATCTCAACTTACCCGGTACATATACTCAATTCTCAGTGCTTTATTATTGCTGGTCCTATACTTGTTACTTTCGTTTACTCTTTTCATTTCCCTCGTTGTAAAGGGAGGCGTAGTCATTTGGTTTTGTGGTTGCCCACTCTTATAGTTTTACTTTTATGTATTACCTTTCACTAACTTCTTGTTGTCAATTGTATCCCAAGCGGAATTGTTTCCTCTTCACATTAGGACATAGTTGTTGATCTAATCGCCGTAAGAATTAAAATTTTGTTTATTAATCACGTTACACTGTCTCTTATTCTTGACACCCGTGTGCAAGTGCCTAACCAACTTATTCCTTTACTACTCACTGTGAATTCACACGCAAACTATTTCTGCGCAGCATGTTCTGTGCTTATTGTTGACTTATTGTTTTGTTGTTGTTTCTTTGATTCCTATTTTGATTTCGACCCCAAATAAACGAATGACCACTTCCGTGCGAATGCTGACTTGACTGGGATTGCTCGATTTCGTGCATTCAGATACCTACCAACATTTTAACTTTGACGCTTTCTTTGTGCTAGTATCTTTTATCGTGGCAGTCATTTTAATGTCAATTCAAGTTCAGGTCTATTTGAATGAGTTCCTTTCCGGCAGACGGACGACAGTGCCCGAATCGGAGTCGCTCTCAGTTTCTATCAGACGATGATGGAGAAGAGGTGAGTGTTTGTATTTTTGTGTGTAGTGTAATTCTCTAGAAAAAGAGTTAGAGAACGGTCATGGTTCCTCATTAGCTTTTAGTATTGAGATGAGACTGCATCGTAGTGTTTATTTCTCATCGTAGTGTTTATTTCTCATCCACTGGTTTCTATTTTTTTCAACTTGAGTCTTTTCGTTGAGCGTGTTGCGTGTTATCACCTTTTTTTTTCGATTTTAATGTTGCTCCTGTCTCATCCTATTCTTCATGCCTATTTAGATTGAGGATTCGTTTGCGACAGCTGAAGGGAGTGGTCTGCATTCGAATCTGCCAGGGGATACTGATGGGGAACTTCTGGATGTCCTAAATCGGACGGCGGTTAGTTGTTAGTAGTGGTAATTCACATACATATCATTTTCTTGATTTTCGCAAGGCGATATACGCCAGTCATGAGTGTTTTTTACCCCTGGAATATGTGATGTGGAGCGTGAAGTGGAAAAGTCTAAAGAATACTAACCGTAACCCATTGAATTTTACTACACAAACACAGGGTATAATAAATTCCGTGCGTAAATGGAGGTGGTTTCTTTTGCTTAGTGATGGACCGTTTTAATAAAACAGCATGTTGTTTCGGTCAAATATATTAATTTCGAATTGCTTCCTGAGGTAGTCAAGACCGATCCGGAGGTGGTTCGTGCGTGTTTTCACGCACCAACCTGTACGCCTGTACCCCTGCACAAACATCAAATTAATAATTCTACAATTTGAATATTACTATCACTGTTTCACAACTCCGCTACTACCTGGTTTATAGCCCCTTCCCCCTTCCACAAAACTAAAACCCTATGACGGTGCAAATCACCATCCCCAGTCCCCAACGATTGTATTTTTTAGTTTTGTGGAAGGGGGAAGGGGGCTATAAACCAGTTATGTAACGATATTGAATTCTACCGTATTCTTAATTTTCAGGACATGTCTCTGATGGAGCGGGACAATGAGCAGACACCGGAGACGGCGAACCGTTCGAAGAGTCTTCCGGCCACTGAGTCTCCACAGTCAGTCCGGAGTTTAGATCTGTCGGATGGTCAACTTGTCATAGATTCTGACATTGATCGATCGACTGCTGGTAAGGATATGGAGGAGGATGAAGACGTCCTCGATGATTCTTTTGAACTTCACCGAAGCCGCCAGCATAAGAGCCCAGGTATCGTCTCAGACGACATTTCTCAGGGCTGCACGGTTGGTGAGAACTTGAAGCGAGTGCGACGTCGAGTGGTGCTTGAAAGTGAGAGTGATGACGATATACACAGTCAGCCACCAATGAGACAGGACAGCGATGCCGAGTCGTTGTCTTCCGGAAGTGATCTAGAGGAGCGGGAATCGATGAACGGAGATGAGGAAGACGATGCGGAAGAGGGAGCGGAAGAAGAAGAGGTGGAAGTAGAAGATGCGGAAGAAGAAGATGTGCACGGGGATGCGGAAGTAGAAGATGCGGAAGAAGACGAAGATGAAGAAGGAGTGATGAACAGCTCTTATGCGTCGAATATCAACAGAGGCGGTCGAAATCGTTTAGAAGAGGAAGCTCGCGATCATGAGCCTCGGGATATTGAGGAGAGTGATATATCGAGTCTGTCAACTGTGCATTCTGTGCTTGAAGAAAGCGATGCAGGGGGACCTGATAATGCAAAAGCTGAACCGAGGCCGAATAAAGCCCACTTGCCATTTCTGGGCAGTAAGGTGCGTATTTTATTTTTATGCTTTCTTGTGCCACTGCTTATTGTTGTTTGTGTTTACTGAGTGGTATGTGTTGTGTATTCATGTCATGAATAAGTTGGGTAGTACCTTCTAGACAAAGATGTCCTTCCTTCCTCTTTTGATAGCGTATTCCCCTTCAGCACAGTCGCTCATTGCTGATGAATACTCCAAGAAAGGATGCACCTGTACCAGCGGATCTCTTGTCGCCGACTGCTGAACGCCCAGCAAAACGAGATCGTAAAAGTTCCACTGTAGATGCTTCGTTTACATCAGGTTAGTCCCGCTTTTATCCATTCTTCTTGAATTAACTGTTATGTTTTTTTTCATAGTATTGCACTTGTCGGTAAAAAATGGAGCGTCCCGGTCCCCCCTCCCTTCCCACTAAAGTATTCTTCCCAAATTGGAAATATACTACTGCCCTGTTTGTATGGGGCTAACGAACATATACCACCACAGCATTGAACTACACAACTACACTGCCCCTTCCCCTTTTGACAATAAACTATCCCAGAAAGTTACCCCACCAAGGGGATAGTATTTTGTTTTGGAGTTTCGGATAGTATTTTTATAAAAATTTCTAATAATTGTAATAATCTTCTGTGTGGCCGGTAGCAATATTCAATCATTCCTGCACTGACTAGTGTGTTTACAACCACGTCATTTATTCATAAATATATTTTATGTCATATTATTGTTAATCACCGTTTCAGCGCCAGCCGCACAAGCCTTTCAGAACGTGGATATGGAAAACATTGAAGAGTCATTTGTTTCTGGTGCGTCTTATTTAATCTTTGCCAATTTTGTATCAACCAGCGTTCCACAGTGAAGCTGGGACTTACATTTGTGGCACAACATTCTCGTTATTATAGCACCACTGTTTAGATATGTCCATGCCTGACATTTCTACTACAAGTAATGAAGAGGAGGAGCAAGGCAAGAGCGGCTTACCTGACCTCTCCGTCATACAATTGTCTTCTGATGAAAGCCGGTAGGTATTGAAGAATTGAAGTATTGATTGATTGATTGACATGCACAATGAAATGTGTATGTTGCCCAACAAGATGCAGGACAATGCACTCTAATTTTGAATTTTTACGAAAAATTATGATGGCTAGTACACGAACAGGAAATCTAAAAATGTGGAATTCTCGAGCTCTTGCTCGTTCAAAAAACACGTTTTTTTTCGTCCTGGCCCTGGCAATAATGGATGATGTTGTGTGTCATTTTGGAACGCACCAACGCACTCGTTGTATTCTTTTTTTTGCAGTCCGAACAGTGCTGCCAGCGCATCAACAGTTTGTTTGTCTGACGAAGACCCGGACAGTGACAAGAAGGAGAATGTTGCGCAGTATGATACGGTACTGTTTTTCTTCCCTTATTAATTAGTGCTTTTGGTTTGCTCTGCAATATTTCTTCATTTTCGGAGTTTCTCAGCAAATTTGCGGTTTAGAGCTTTTTGTTCCGCGCACCTTCTGACGACCCAATTTATGCAGTTTAAATTTTGTTTCTTAAATTCAGAACCACACTAATGAGTACAAGGGGAGCAACCGTTCTCCGCTCGTCCCGGTGACAATTCATGCTGACAAGGAAGTGAATGAATTCAAGAAGTTTGCCAATCAGCTAGTGAGACAGGAGGACGTTCTCAGGTTGGCTTAGCTTACCTAGTCCAGTAATTGACGCATTGCTTGGAGGGAACATCCCGATGCACTTTCAAACCCAAAGTGCTACGTTTGGACCGTGAATCAGCACATACGTCAATGTCTGCGGGTCCTGGCCGAAGTACGCGGTCTTAGTTTTTCCTAGTCGCGTCCTTGTAGTTTCCTAGTCCTGGTAGTCTTTCCCAGTTCCGGATTTGAGATAGATTGACATTAGATCAATGTATATATTCTTTTCGTTTGTTTGTTTGCTTGTTTATCTTGGTTTGTTCGGTTGCTTAAGTCTATGTGTGATGATTGTATGTCTGAATAAAGTGGTATTCACACATTTTTTGCAGGGGTGCCAACGCAGGCTCGGCCTCTCGGGTTTTGGACCCAACTACAGTGCTCGGTCGACTTCAGAGGTATTCACTTTCCGTATCATTATGGATTGTTTAGCTTTGAATACGTTTTTTTTTTAATTCCTAATTTATATGATATAGATATGTTAAGTGAAGTGAAGATCGATGTAGTTTGGGAGTTGAGGATGTGTTCCTGCTGCAGGTATATGTTTCCATGTTACGTGTTCATTTTATTAATTTTCTGCATATTTATGTGATATATATTCTAGAGAGCTGGAAAGTCGTCCAGGAGAGGATCACTTGACGGACACTCCTGATACTATTAACATTGATTTGATGCCGCATCAAAAACAGGCCCTCTCTTGGCTCAGATGGAGAGAACAACAGGAGTGTAGTGGAGGAATTCTTGGTCAGTTCTTAGTTTCCAGAAGGTTTCTTCTTGGAACAGTTCCATTGTCGGGTCAAGGTTGATGTTACGAGTTTCAAAGGATGTATAAATGAGGGTTTGTTCTTTCTGTTCCTATGAGGAATGTATGTGGGGAGTCATAGCTAGTGGTATGATGAAACCATTCGCATTTGGATAATTTATGATCTCGTAACGAAAAGACATTGAGCGTATTTCTGTATTCGATTGAAAAAATCACAAGGCCAAGCGAAAACAAATTTAAGAGTGAAGGGACCTTTGGACCAAACTGTTAGGTATTACGGTATACCTAAGATTTATTTGTAGTTTGTTACTTTGTTACTTATGTTGTTCACGTGTTACTCACTCACATCTGCTCACTGATCTTTTCGTCCTTAGTGATCAGTGGAGCACACTCTGTCTTGCCGTTGGCAAATTATCTAATTGCAACTACCCGCAAGTTATTAGTGTTTATATTATTGGTGTTTGATCCGCACGTAGCCATCCGTATATAAGGGCTACGGCCTAAACACTCATGGCTTATCATATCGCTCATTATATCGCCTCGCCCGTCTTCGTCGCTAATAAACCCGTTATTCGAAGATCGTCTCACTCTCTTGTCGCTCAGTTCTGTTGTATCAGAAGTAATACCGTGATACACAACACTGGCGTTCAGGAGTTCGCTTCTACTTCTTATTCTCTGTTACAAGCATCGGCGCCGCCTTGCTTGTACAGACCAGTGCTACGTTGAAGTTCTAGAGGGGATAGATCGGCGCCGCCTTCTTCCCTTGAACTGATACGTTCTGAACAGAGTCTCGGCGCCGCCTGACTGCTGCAGATTTGGGCACTAAACCGTTCTCACGGTTTGTACTAGACAGAGTTATCTTCAACTCTGACTGGTGCGAACGTGGGTGGTTTCTCGTTGAGAAATCTACGGTTGTTACTGGCAGAGTTATCTCCAACTCTGGCTGGTTCAAACGTGATAGATTTTCTCTGAGAAATAAACGGTTGTGACTGGCACTCGCTGTCAGCCCGTGGCGCTTGGCAAGGTCATATACGTCGCCGACGTGACCGAGCTCGTCAAAATGGCTGCCCAGTCCACTGAGGAAATGCTCCAAGCCATCCTGACTTCTCTGAACGCACTCAAAGAGAGTCAGTCGATTACGGCTGCGAGATTGCAACGTCTGGAAGAGAGGAAGGAAGAAGAATCTCAAGCAAATGTTACTTTCGAACGAATCCGAGAAAGTGAACCTTTGACGGCGGAAGCAAGGGGAATGCTGGATGTATTATACAAGAACATCCCAATGTTTGAATTCAATGTCGAAGAAGGAGCCAGCTTTGCAGACTGGTACGAAGATCATCAGGATCTTCTGGAAGTTCAAGCCGCTTGTGTTCCGGAGAGCAACAGAATTCGATTCCTGTTGTCTCGTCTCGGTCCTCACCAGGAGAAGCTATTGAAATTGCGCTGTCTGCCGAAGAAGCCAATGGATATGAGTCTGGAGGAGGTTCTCGAGAAAATGAAAGTTGTCTTCATTACGAAGAAATCGCTGTTCCGGAAACGAATTGAATGCCTACACGTCATCAAGCAACCCGGCGTTGACTACAAGACCCACATCGGTGTCGTCAACAAGGCCTGCGATGATTTTGCATTCAACGAACTATCTGATTCACAGTTCCGCGTGCTCAACTACTTGAATAGCCTGCGCAATCCGGAGGATATGGAGATGCGTGCATGGCTCATCAAAACCCTGGATCGTACTCCAGAGATGACACTCGACGATGTCGCGGAGGCCGTCGACAAGTACCACGAGCACAAGGATGACATTGACCTACCCGTGAACCCCGTTGCTGTTAATCGCGTCAATAAACCCCAACACCGAGAGCACAAGAGAGACGAAAGAAAGCCCACACAAGTGAAGTGCAGGTACTGTGGAAGGGACAGTGAACACCGGTCCTGCCCTGCGAAAGAAGTATCGTGCAACAAGTGTGGAAGAAGAGGGCATTACGCCGTTGTTTGTCAGCAGAGGGACAACAACAAAAGCAACAGAAAGGTCCATGAAGTGTCTTCGCGATCTGTCGGCCGCAGATTCGTTAACATTCTGATGAATGGAAAGAAGGTGCGACTTCAACTGGACACCGGCTCAGATTTAACGTTGATTTCTGAGGCCACATGGAAGATGCTGGGTCGACCAAACTTGAAATCCCCAAGTATAGTCGCGACCGCAGCTAATGGAGAGCAGCTCGAATTGTTTGGTTCATTCGAGTGCAACGCTTCTTACCAGGATGAGCAGATCGTCGAGATCGTGCACGTCACCGCTAGGATGAATCTCCTAGGCCTGGACTGGTTGGAACGTCTACCGTCATTCAGATCCATGTTGGATGCTGTATGTAATCGGGTCTCCGGGAAACCTTCCATAACTACATCATCACCGAAGGATTCTGCTGCGACGTACGTTGATACGCTCAAGACGCAGTTTTCTGATGTATTCTCCACCGAGCTTGGTCTGTGCAAGAAGACCAAAGCGTGCCTCCAGCTCAAGAGAGGGGCAAAAGCCGTTTTTCGCCCGAAGAGAATGGTACCAATTCACTACAAGGAAAACGTGGAAGCTGAGCTGGACCGGCTAGAGCAACTGGGAGTCATTGAGCGCGTCACATATTCTCCGTGGGCCGCTCCGATTCTCTGTGTAAAGAAACCGAACGGTAGTGTGAGAGTCTGCGCCGATTTCAGTACGGGACTGAACGATACTGGAAGACTTCACACATCCTATTCCAACAGCAGAAGATATAATGACAACACTGAACGGTGGAACCGTCTTCAGTACGCTCGATTTTAAGGACGCCTACCTACAAGTTGAGCTAGAGGACGACTCCAAGGACTTGCTCGTCATCAATACTCATCGAGGATTGTACCGTTACAACAGACTGTGTTTTGGAATCAAGACAGCTCCTGGGATCTTCCAAAAGATAATGGACGCTATGATTGCCGGTCTCGAAGGTTGTTGCGCGTACCTCGATGATGTAAACATAAACATAAACATAAACATTTATTGCAACAATGCACACACCACAGAGGGTGGAAAATACAATTGAACGAACAACATAAATTTAAGAAACAGCCAAACGAAAATAATTCACAGGGAACATAATACACACTACAACACCACACGGGGGAACAAGAACAAGAACACGTTTTCAATATCACCAAGATAATCACATATCAAATACTTCGAGTAAAGAGTGGAAAATTGCCAAGTGAAGCCTGCCCACGCCTAACTTGGGGGGATAATAATAAATAATGAATATTCCAAAGGTATGTATACTGCTGTGAGACCTCCCCAAGCCTTACAGAATTAATGTAAAACATTCAAATTTGGAGAAAGACAAAAAATGGAAAAGAACGGGTAGTTTTATAGAAATTCCAGGCTTTTTGGCCGGTATTTTGACACCGGAACGGAAGTTTGCCGTTGTTAGCAAATGTTTGCCACAAAGCTTTGTGACTACAAGATGTATATATGGTACAAAATGCGCAGTGGGACCAGGATGCGAATACATAATGTCTCTAAGAGACACATGATGGTATCTGAAGCAAACTTACCAAATTCAGTCTTTCAAGTGCCACCTGAAATTGATTAGAAGTACGTAACTTCAGTATATCAGCAGGGAGTTGCATAAGCCAATTGGCCGAGCGAATAAAGAAACTATTTTTGAAAGCGTTGTTCCGATGTGATAGTTTCTGGTAGAACGCTACAGGAACACAATCGGAACCTAGATGCCTGTATGAAAAGGATCTCGGAGTATGGTTTCCACGTCAACTTCGAGAAGTGCACCTTTGCTGCAAGAGAGATAAGGTACCTTGGGATGATTATCTCGGCAGAAGGTCGCAAGTCTGATCCATCCAAGATAGAGCCAATCTTGAGGATGCCCGAACCGAAAGACGTCAGTCAGCTACGCTCTTTCATCGGAAAGATCAACTACTATGGCAGGTTCATAAAGGAATTGCACAAGTTGCGTGCACCATTCGACGAACTATTGAAGAAAGATGTCAAATGGAACTGGAACAATGAGTGTCAGAAGGCTTTTGACGAGGTCAAGAAGATCGTTGCCTCGCCAATGCTGCTCACCCACTATGATCCAAAGAAGGAGTTGGTCCTCGTCACGGACGCATCTCAGTATGGTCTAGGCGCGGTGCTGCTACATCGAATGAAGGATGGTACGCAGAAAGCAGTGGAGCATGCTACACGAACTCTACTTCCAGCGGAAAAGAACTATGGTCAGATCGAGAAAGAAGGTCTCGGGATCTTCTGGGCCATGAAGAAGTTCTACAAATACCTGATGGGACGCAAATTCACTCTCGTGACCGATCACAAACCTCTCGTTTCGATTTTCGGATCGAAAAAGGGTATCCCGGTGACAAGCGCCAACCGTTTACAACGTTGGGCTGTGTTCATCAAAGGTTTTGATTTCAAGATCGTATTCAAACCTACAGCTGAAATGGGATGCGCCGACGTTCTTTCAAGGTTGATCGCTGATCAGAAAGAAACTGAGGAAGATAAAGTGATCGCAAGAGTCGAAACGGAGTTGTTCAAGCATGAACACTACCGTACCATTGCCGCCCTACCAGTTACCGCGAACGTTCTCAGTGAGGCTACTGAAACGGACAAGACGCTGCAAGCGGTCCTGAAAGCTCACAGAACCGGTAATTGGCCAACGAAGTGTTCCAGGGACATCAGTCAGTTCTTCAACAGACAAACATCGTTGTCAGAATCGAACGGAATCCTCTTGTTTGGCGAAAGGATTGTAATTCCTGCCAGCCTCAAGGGACGGATTCTGCGTCAGTTGCATCAAGGACACCAAGGAATTGTTCGTACCAAGACGCTCGCAAGATCGCTAGTTTATTGGCCGTTCATTGACGAGGACATTGAGAACATGGTGAAGTCCTGTGCAAACTGCAATCGTGCTCAGAAAGCACCGACAAAGACGAATTTGGAATCGTGGAGCAAGGCAAGTGAACCTATGGAACGAGTACACGCTGATTTTGCTGGTCCACTTGAAGGAAAATACTATTTGCTTGTCGTTGACGCATATAGTAAGTGGTCAGAAATCGTTGCCATGGATCGAATCACTACGTCTGCTACTATATCCAACCTGAAGAAGATTTTCTCACAATTCGGCATGCCAGAGACGCTGGTAACAGACAATGGAACGCAATTCACCAGTGCTGAATTCGCGTTGTTCTGTGCAAAGAATGGGATCAAACATATCAGATCACCGCCATTCCACCCGCAATCAAACGGACAAGCGGAGAGGTTCGTTGACACTTTCAAGCGGGCGCTGCTGAAATTGAAGGGGGAGGGAAGCCCTGCAGAGAATCTTCAGATGTTCCTGCTCTCATACCGGATGACGCCGTCATCTAACGTTCCTGAAGGCAAGTCGTCAGCTGAAGCATTTCTGAATCGAAAGCTGCGCACATCGTGGGATTTGTTGAAACCCAGGCCTGAGAGGAAGATCGTCAAGGACGAACGTATGGAGAAGCAGTTCAACAAGAAACACGGTTCGAAGGCTACAGTTTTCCATCCCGGAGACTTAGTCTACATTCTTGACTACAAGGTCCCGAGTAAACCTACTTGGATCGAAGCTACAGTAGTCAAGAAGAACGGTAGTGTGATGTACGATGCGAGGATTGAAGGACGCAAGAACCTTATCCGTCGACATGCTAATCAGATGAGGCTGAGGACTGTTTCCAACCAAAGTCGAGCCTATGACATCTTGCTGGATGCATTCGATATCACACCACGACCGAAGTCGAACCTGAAGGAGTCTAGTCCGAAGTCAACGACTCCACCGACAACTGTCACAGACACAGTTGAGGATGCTGAACACTCTGTACCAGAAGAAGTTCCGGACGCGGAGGAGCTCTTCGAGGATGCTGCCTCTACGCCGTCGCCAGTCGCTGTGACAACTACACCGCCGTTACGTCGATCCAGCCGTGCAAGGAAGACAACGACGAAGATGGAAATCAACCCGTCAAATAAGCGTTACTAAGTCGTTGTAGTATATTGTTCTTGTTTTAAGTATAACTTAAATACTAAGGTTGGAGGTGTTAGGTATTACGGTATACCTAAGATTTATTTGTAGTTTGTTACTTTGTTACTTATGTTGTTCACGTGTTACTCACTCACATCTGCTCACTGATCTTTTCGTCCTTAGTGATCAGTGGAGCACACTCTGTCTTGCCGTTGGCAAATTATCTAATTGCAACTACCCGCAAGTTATTAGTGTTTATATTATTGGTGTTTGATCCGCACGTAGCCATCCGTATATAAGGGCTACGGCCTAAACACTCATGGCTTATCATATCGCTCATTATATCGCCTCGCCCGTCTTCGTCGCTAATAAACCCGTTATTCGAAGATCGTCTCACTCTCTTGTCGCTCAGTTCTGTTGTATCAGAAGTAATACCGTGATACACAACACAAACCAAATAATTCACTACTAATGTACAATGTTCAGCTGACGATATGGGTCTGGGAAAGACGTTATCGATGATTTCACTGATCTGTGCTCAGAAAGCGGTACTCAGCCAGATGAAGGATGACGAATTTGAACAGTACAAACAGCACAGACAGAAGCTCGCCAAGGAACAGAGGTGTGTATTATCGATTTCGCTTGCTCAACACTGGGCCCCGATTCTCCTTTTATAGCCTCTTAGGTATTCTAATTTTCGTTTCATTCACACAAACAAAAGACCAAGTAAACTCTTCTCCTTTATATAATAAGATTAATAACTAGGGTACAATCCGCCTAGACGGTACCACGGGTCTTAGTTACTTAGTTCTGCTTCAGAACCTTTGCAGGTGTTCATTGTTTACATCCATGATCCATGCTAGGGAACCATTCAAGCCCATTCTCTTATTCACTTGTACTACGCAAACTCATTCGTGTTCATGAGTTAATACAACTGCTTTCAGTGTCCGACCGTCCAATTGCACCCTTGTAGTAGTCCCGGTGTCGCTCCTCAAGCAGTGGGAGGAGGAGATCAGAACAAAGGTTTTATTAGTTTACTGTACTAAAGTCTTCTGGGTAAATCCTACATTACATTTCATTCGTTCTTAATTTTATTCGTCTCGTTGTGTAGTGTTTCGGCTCCTTTTGTAACTTTAAAAGACGTTGCTTTTCAGCGGTATATGTATTATTATTATTTGAAGTACGTATTGTATTGTTGCATTCGTCTTTCACAGGTGAGCAAAAACTACTTGAACGTGGTCGCTTATTACGGGAAGGAGCGCGAACATCTGAATGTAAAGAGGTGCGTTTGATTGTGTATTTTAAAAGTAACACAGGGCCTCAAATTTTTGTATATTAGGTTTGAATGTGCGAGGGCTGACTTATACTGTCGACAACTCATTTTTGTTGGGGGTTTGGTATTTTTTTTATCTACTGTCTTTAGTTTGGCAAGGGCGGATGTTGTGCTAACCACCTACGGAGTAATTACCAGCGAAATTGCTGTCACTGTTCCCAAGGAAGAGCGGGGTTTCAGGAAGAGAAAGGTATAAAACTACCGTAATTATGTCATTTTTAATTTTAAAAATTGCTTGCAATTACATGTCTGTTATTTATTTGGTTCAGTCGAGGCCAGATAGAAAAATAAAATTGGTTTGGAGTGTAACCTTATTTGCACTTACAATTAGCTAACTTGCTTACATATTGCGAACCCATGTAGTTGACACGATATGGTAGGAGTACAAAATAGACCAATAGTGAGTTGTGATTATTGATTTGACAACAACAATTTCCGGCATACATCACACTATGTAGTTCTTTGTTTTGCAGCAGTTTGATATCGACTACTCGTCCACACTTGCCTCGATATACTTTAACAGGATCATTCTGGACGAGGCGCACAACATCAAGAACAAGGTAACAGTTCGACAAAAATCCAGATTCTACCGTAATCGGCTCAGAACTACGCTACTCTTGATCATGTTTTCATTTTCAGTGTGTTGTGTGTTTGCCACTTTTTTCATTATCGTATTTTTTATATATTAGAAATTATTGAAATCATATTTTGGGTGCATAGATACATTGATTTGATGATTTGTGCATTCACATTCATGTTATGGACTTCGTCAATTCAACGGTCTCGAACTACACCGCTGTTTTTTTTTAGCAAACAGATCGCGCGCGTGCTTGTTGTGCACTTCTGTCCTGCTCAAGATGGGCGCTCACGGGAACGCCAGTCCAAAACAACATCGATGATTTCTATTCGCTCGTCCGGTTCCTTCGCTACGAACCCTTTTGTGATCTCGGGTTTTGGAAACAGAAGATCCAAGCTGTTTCGAGTGAGTTACAGGTTACATTAAGAAATAAGCACTAGGAACGGATACCATGCATATTTGAAGCTAGTGCAATGCCTGTGGAATGACGTAGTATCGTAGGATGTTGTTTTGGATGTATTGTGGTTTTGTCAAATGGACTTCAATCTAAATATAAAATGTAATTTATTTATTTTATTATGCAGAGAGTTCCAAAGAGCGTATGAGCGCTCTGGTGCAGAGCATTATGCTGCACCGAACGAAGGACGCGATCCTCAAGGACGTGCTCCCCACCAGAACCAACAAGCTCGAAGTGATCACTATGAGCGAAGTGGAAAAGGTTTGATTTTCTATGACGGTTCTCAATGCTGCAATTACTGTTTGTTGGTAGGCAATATGTGCAATGTAGAGATTTTAAAAGTTAGAGATATTCAGATATGGCGCATTATTATGTTTCCATTGTGTAATAATATATAGTTGTATGTTTTTCTGAGATCAACGACACTAGCTTCATGTGTACTTGTTGCTGCTTAACTATTAACCCATTCAGAGCGTTTATCGCGTGATGTTAAAGGCGTCACAGATGAAACTCGAGCAGTTCCTTCAAGGCCGTCACGGTGGTGAGAGCACCGACTCCTTCTATGAGGTATTCCTTTCGTTGCATAGTTTGTAGTGAATAGTGAAATATGAAATGATCGATTTTATTTGAAATGTGTTCATTTTGAAGCTTTATTCGAATCACCTCTCTAAAAGCCATGGGAATGTAAAAAAAACGAAATACAGAGGGTGTACTAGATTGGCGTTGTTTTTGAAGCAGAAAAGAAAAAACAGTGTCGTTCTTTGTCTTCGATTAAACCTTTCTTTACGCATAGGTGGACGAGGACAAAGCCGGCGCGGATGGAAAGGGCACCAAGAAAGATTCTGGAATGGAGGTCAACCCATTTGGTGAGTGAACCTTTCAGTGAGCATCAGTTACTGAGACTGAGCTGCAGTGTTGTACATGGAACGCGCTAAATTTGCATAAACGAACGTTTGACGACATTGTAGAACAGGGTGAACATGTAGGACATTATGCAAAAGTTTGCGTTTGCATGAAATTTCATGGTCTCTATTTATCTCTGTATTTCTTTGACAGGGTCCGGTCCTAAGGCCACAATGCACACGATTCTCGTCGTCTTGTTGCGCCTTCGACAGGCGGCCGTTCACTTTTGCCTCATTAGGGATGTGAGTTGTTACTTTTTTGTTTTTGTGCCCATCACACCATGTTATTACTTTTTGAGCTGAATAGGGATCGTCGATCATGCATGTCAAGCGGAGATAATGTGCCAAGAAAATCTTCAGTTCAAGAGTAATAGTTCACAAGAAACACCTGGTTGAACGCGTACGATTACGACCCTTGATCATTGACTCATCGATACCCTAAGTCACTCACACAATACCTCATTCTATTCTATATTCTATTGGAAATGTGGGATTGTTTGTTCGTCCAGTTGGCCTATTTCTCACCTTTTACGGACGCAGTTATTTATGTCTGTCATATTGTAGGGCGTTGACATGAGTGCGTTCGATGGTCTTTCGGGCAGTCATCTTGATGAGAAGCAGGCTTCTGATGCGGATGAACTGCTTAATGCATCGCTCACCTCGATGACTGACGAGGAGAAGGTGGCTGCCGATCACATTTTCCATGAAAATGTGATGAGCTCCAAGGTCCGTAGGTTTAGAGCTTTACTGTCATCCTGTTCAGGTATTGAGTTTTTGCACGGTGAACATTTATATTTTGTGTGCGTGTGTGTAGTGAACAACCGGAAGCTTCTGTTTTTTTTTGTGTGTGTGAGCGACGGCAACTTTGATTGTTTTTAGATGAAGGCTGTTCTCGACCGTATCCAACAAGTACACCGCTCCGGCAAGAGTGTGGTCGTGGTCAGCCAGTGGACAAAAGTCCTTGATTTGGTTGGATTTTATTTGCAAAAGGTTAGCTCTTTTATGTATGTCTATGATAACTTCGCAATGCCCAGTCATGGTAATAGCCGTTCTGCCTGCTGTGTCATCGTCAATTGATTTACATAAATCGATAAATAGGCGGTTTGTGCAGAACAGGTTTCCATACATAATTAGCAATATCTTCCAGTTTGCTTTTTAGTGCGGAATCCGTTGGACAGAACTGACGGGTCGTGACAATATGGCTGTGCGCGATCAAAATCTCACTAATTTCAAATCTGGTTCGGTACCCGGAGTTCTACTTCTTTCCCTCACCGCTGGTGGATGTGGTCTAAACCTGACGAGTGGTACGTTCTCATACACTCCTATTCTTATCGTTTGTTTCTGATGGATTCGTTTAGCTCGTCTGTATTGGCATCTGGCATTGCAGATGTAGATTTACGTTGTCTGGCGTCATGGCGTGTGATTTTGATTCTTTATATCTGATTTCCACGTATTTTTGCAGTTTTAGCGCTACGTAAAATACATGGGAGTGCAATTGTCCTGTACATCTCATAAAATACGAACGCTATCGCTTTACAGTTCACTACGAAAAAAGAGTAGTTTTCAACAGATAGGACAAGAAGGAGTGCATTTCCTTTTTTAGCATCGGATCTGATCATGATCGACGCACACTGGAACCCTCAGTTGGAAGAACAAGCATTTTGTCGAGTCTACCGTATTGGGCAGAAGAAGGATGTTACAGTACATAGGTGACCGTTATTATGATTTTTTGATAGGAACAAATTATTTGTTATTGTGTATGTTTAATTGTATGTGTGATTTGTTGTGACAAGAGAATTACAAAAAATGTTTATTTATTCGTGTGCTCTTTAGATTTGTGACCGCGAGCACCATCGAGGAGCGCGTGCTCGCTTTGCAAGAGAAGAAGATCGAGTTGGCGAAGCAAGTGATGAGCGGGTCAGTCGTTAGCACAGCACACTTTGCTTATCATTTTCGTTTGCGAGGGTTTTTACTGTTTATTTGGTATTTCGGGCAAAGTAAGATCCTCATAAGTGGACCACAAAAATAAAGACTTTTTACGAAGCGCTTGTTTTCAGAAAAATCGGCAAGAATGTGACCATCGAAGATCTACGCTTCCTCTTCGAAATTGGAGATGTGGGAGGAAAAGCTAGAGAGGGAAAGAAGGACTAGTTGAGAGAGGCTTCATATTGCATGTATGCTGTTTATTTTGTCTTCTACTGTGTGTATCTTTTTTTGATTCCGTTATGCTAGTGACTTTTAGTATTTAGAAGTAAAGTTCAATCTTACACGTACACTACTTCGGTTGTATGCAGGGTTCGACAGGATTGCCCACACGCCGATAAAGATGAAAAGTGAACGTGAAACGTGTGCGGGTAATTGTGTGGGACCCAGTGGTTGTTTCACTCTGCCCCACCAGATTACATAATTTGAAATTTCAATGCGGAGGTTTATTGTTATGTTAGTTAGGAGATGTTAATACTTTCACACTGTGTGTTTTATATTGATCATTAATAGTGTTATATCTGAAACTTGCTCATTGAATCGTGTTGTTCACTTTTGATTTGGAACATATTCTCTCTTGACTATGGTTAATTTATCATTAATTGAATTGCGGTTTGTCATTTCGAAAGGAATCTTTTAACTTGTATATTAATTTCTTTCTTAACGGTGTTTTACTTTTGAGGAATTGTTGTATGAACCAAATCTCAGTACTGGAAAAGCAATGCATTAGTTCTACGGCTACCTTCTGCTATTACTCTACAAGCAGTAGAGGGAGGTTGTATGTAATATGCAATTTTATTTGCAAGGAATGTTGATTATGGTACTAGTTACTGGTATGTCTACGCTTGTCACATGGAGAATGTTTTAGGATTCGATTTCGTTCTAGAACTCGGTTTCGTTTATACTCATTTGTATTCTTAGTGCATGTGCATTTGAGTTTTGCTTAGGAAATTTCAGTTTATGGCTTTACAATTCGTGTGTTATTGCGAGTTTATTGATTAAAAGTTTGACCGTTATATCCTTGTTTATGTTTCTAAGTGAGCATGTTGTGTGTTGTAAAGTGTGTTCTCCTCCTATGTGCAGTACTGACTGAATAAACGAAAGAAAAGCAGTCAACCAAGCAATCACAGTTTAAAAAAGAAGGTGGAAGCCAGCTTACTGTGTTATTAGGACCATGCACATTAAAGCCAAAATACTTCCTAACTAATTCACCATGGCAGACGTCATAACTTCATTCGTAGTGAACCAAAACAAACGAACGGGATAATTTTTCGCCATGATCAGTTTTACAAAATATGCTTCAAACTCCGTACTCCATTCCTTGCCCAATATTTTAGGGTGTCTATGTAATAAAGAAATACAAGTTTCTCTAGTCTCGTCTCTGCAAGGAAGCGTACAAATTTCTTTCAACTGCGAGTGGGATTCTGGAATTCCTCTCCACACGGTACAGATGATTGAACATTTCCACATTTGAGTCAAAACGCTAATATAGTATTGAATAAATCAGAAACGAAACTATCAACGAGAACAAAAACATTTATTCGTGATTCCTCAAGCCACAGTCAACCTTCAAACAATAACAATCAACCGATAACAACTAACAATGACCAACAACTGAGTTAAGAGGTCGGATAACAACGGGAAAAGAACGGAAGTAGAAATAACAAATGACCATCGAAATCGTCCCCATTTCAACATATTAACAAGGCATTAACATACTGCTAAGAAAACGAAGCGCCTATACAAAATCAAAAAGAAAAAGTGTGGTCCGCGAAGGGATGCATTACTTAAACAGTGGTAAAAAAAGCGACTCAATATAAACCAGGAACGAAACACAGAAATGAACAGCTCAGCTCTCATCGCCTACTCCTCTCCAGTTGCTTCGACCTTCTTCTTCTTTCTCATTTTCTTCTCGCCTCCCTTATCGAAAGGTCGCTTCTTACCAGACAACTTGGACACCTTCTGGAATAAAGGGCATTAAGACATATCATGCCTGACGATCATATGCCTGGTTCGTAGCATAATAGCGTTGACGTACTGACCGACGAAACCACCTTC
Organism: Pelodera strongyloides; assembly: GCA_036852015.1. Classification (NCBI taxonomy): domain Eukaryota; kingdom Metazoa; phylum Nematoda; class Chromadorea; order Rhabditida; family Rhabditidae; genus Pelodera; species Pelodera strongyloides. The sequence goes on from JAANDG010000302.1 coordinate 84,258, forward strand.
CAAATAAGCCTCAGCCTAACAATAAGCATATTGCATAAATTTAGAAGGAGGTTTGAGCCAGCACACATACCACCGCCGCGATTAGAATATTAAGCATGCCAAATGCGGGGTGGTACCAGAAATATAGCCGAAACGTATCATAAATAGACAGAATTTCGGGAGACATTAGACTTTAACGACGAGATTTATGCCCCGGCCTCATTACCGAATTACTGTTTTTTTCTTCACAATCAAAGTATACTGCTCCGTGTACTACCAAAACCACACTGCTTATGATCATCTTCACGATACATTTTTGATTAAAGCCGTATTGCACCCACTTTGATAAATTGATACGAATAGACTATGTATCCTAGTTAATTTGGTGCCGGAAGCTTCGGACGGGCATCAAAAATTTGCATAAGATACATAGGTAATTCGTAACATATTCAAATTTTCCAAAGTAGGTACAATACGGCTCTAAATTATTTGAAACCCAAGCAAACCTTTCTGCAAACAGCCATGTCGACGAGGGGTGGAACAGTGAATCCGAAGGACTTTGCTAGGGCAAGTAGATTCAGTTGCTGAACGTTGAAGATATCCTTGAGAGCATGAGCGTCGTAAGCACGAACGTACGACTTGTACGCTTCCTGAATAAACAAGAACATTGAATAATGAATGATTAACGTATTGCAACCACTTTGATAAATTTGCATAACAAACATACTTCTCGCACATAACACATCATTTCGACATCTAACCAGGCACATACAAAAAGAACGAAAGTTGCGGCTAGTATTATATCGAAAGGCACTAGAAGAGTCAGATGTACAATTCATAGAACCGAGAAGACCGCTGAGAAAGCTGTTCATATAAGAGCTATGTTCCTCATTCGCATTTTAGCGGTAATCGTAATCCCACGTTTCCTCCCAAACAAGCGGGAAACGCGGGATTCGGTTCTTAGCGCGAGCGCTAATCAGGGGCCTTGCCGTTAACACAAGGCCTTGCCGTTAACACAAGGCCTTGCCGTTAACACAAGGCCTTGCCTAAATGTTGAATTGCGGGACATGAATCTGTCAGGAAACATGCGACTTTTCTTATCGCGTGGGATTGGGTGCTAGCCCCACAGGAAACGCGGGATTTATTTTTGTTTCGGGGGAAACGTGCACTAAAAGAACAGAGAGGTTTGTTATTTGAAGGGAAACATTCAGTTATGAGATTCCACCACTTATGTAATTGCTCGTTGAAATATAAGTTCACAATAAATGAGTGTTCACCAACCTTTGCACTCATGTTCAGATAGTAGTTCTTGTCAACAAGTTGCTCCAGTTGAGATTGAATGTTGGCCACTTTGGCCCAACTGAACTCGAACTCGTTCAAAACAACTTTCGCTTCTTTGAGATATCTAAAGGATAAGGATTAAGCACTAGAGCAATAATGCATTCACGTAGTATGTTTGAACAAGGAAAGGGCAAAATAAGACTGACCTCAAGAATCCGAGTTCTTCGGGCCTGAGAATGAGAAGGGCCTTGCCACGACCGTCGAGACCACGGGCAGTACGACCGACTCTGGAATAAAGAAGGCGTCAACTCATCATAAAACATTACAAATGAAAGACGATATATAAAGAAGGAAGTCGCACAATGTATCAATAAATACACGCACTAAAAGTTGTACATACCTGTGAATGTATTCGCGGGGCTCATCTGGGGGATCGAACTGGACAATCCAGTCGACGGCCGGAATATCGAGACCACTACAATTAAGACAAGTGAGAACTCAACTATAACTCTCAGCTTACGCAAGCACTAACGCTGAAAGGTCCACGTTTTAGTGTAAGGCTAATTGTACATGACTGAAGCCTAAGCTAGAAAAATATTCATACCACACATATTATTGTTTGTTATAAAATGATTAATTACTGCAGACAAAAAACAATCAGCGGATCAGCGCTCGTACAAACGATAACATTGTAAATCAACAAATAAAGATACACGTAAATATGCAATATTTGTACGGTAATGGTAAAAAAATAAACGAGTATCAACAATAAAAACCTTTCAACAATAGATTTTTTTTTATATGTTGTTTTTGTTATAGTTTTTTATTATGTTAATTCGAACTAATACTCACCGGGCAGCCACGTCAGTGCAAAGCAGAATGCCCGTCTTATCATTGCAGAATTGAACGAAAGTAGACGCTCGGACATTTTGCTTCATCTTACCCTGAAACAAAAAAGTGAACAAAATGATCCTCATTTGTCATAGTAGGAAAGGAAATCAAAAATGTAAGTAAAACTAATGAAACATGAGTTCAAACAGTCTCTTCCCCTTCAACTTACATAAATACACTTCACTGGGAGATCGATATAGTTGAGAAGCTCGCTGTGATATTTCACACTGTTACACGAGGAGAAGAATACCATCACCTAAAAAGGAGGTTAGATTTCAATTAAAGTCCGTGTTAAATTTAATAAAACCAAAAACCACGCGGCACCTAATAACATACATCTAGGTGGAGACAACATTCCAAAGTTTTATTTATACATATTTATTCCAAAGAATTATGCATACTTTTTATACATATAATACTGTTAACGTTTCTACTAGATTTACGAAACCGGAATTTATTTAAGAGACTATTTTACAATGGAAATCAAGAAAAAAAAATCAGTGAATATATCAATTATAGCTGACACACCTTTTGGTTTCGATTCTTCTTGAGGAAAGTGAACAAGAGCAAGAAACGCTTCTCCGACGGGCAGACAACATAGCCCTACATAAAACAGGGTTGTATATACAAGAAATGAGATGCAAAAAGGATATTTTGCATCCCCCGCAAAGAAAACCCTTCTCTCATCTGAAGCTCTAAAAAAGAAAGACAAAATCTGAATCACTCAAAAAGATCAATTGAGTCTATCCAATCCAAAGCATACCTGCTCGAGACCCTCCACTGTGGCAATATCCCTGTTCAACTGCACGTCGACTTTGACTGGGTCCGCATGCAGTGCTACTTTAACAAGTGCTTCAACCTAAAACAAGCGATTTTTCGATAGGCAACAATAATCACGAATTGCAAAAATGATCTAGCGACATCAAAAAGAGACGAATCGTACAATATTTGTTTATCTCATCACGAATACCTTGGGAGAAGTTGTTGCAGAGAAGCACATCGACTGTCTCTTTCTCGGCAATCGTCGCAAAATTTGCTGCATTTCCAGTTCGAATCCGACATCGAGAATACGATCAGCCTCGTCCATGATCTGGAAAAGGTGGTTGGCTTTTGACTACAAATAAAACAACACTAACTACACCATACCGCAAACCATTACAACAACCAATAATGTCAAAATGATCGTCATCCCATCCCCTCACATGAATATCTGGACACAATAATCAGGACGCGGAACTAATTGGCGGAACCCAAGCCATACCAAACACTTGAGGTTCCTTGTGTTGAAGTACTGTGTTGTTGTCAAGTGATCGAGCAGACGTCCAGGAGTGGCTACGACGAAAACAATTCCCTGAACAACAATGTTGAACTTTCAGTTTCAGTTGGTCATGGCAATTTTAACATGCTATTTACTCTTCGAGAGAGCGTTTCGATCATAACCTTACATTAAGATGCAATTGATGCACAAAGATACTAACCGATGCAAGCTTTCTGTCATCAACCTTCTTCAAATTTCCTCCAATCAAGAGACGGTGAGACAAATCCGGGAATGCTGAAAAAAATCAGAAATATTCCCCTGTCTGTGTGCGTAGTAAGTAATATAAGTATGGAAAGCGAACTGTTGAAGACCCATAATGTGCCTCCGAGTGAATAAATGGTACACTATCGTCCTATACTAAAAGAAACAACGCACAACTATAGAGCGAATAAGTCACATATTAACGCAACAAACATCATTTAACGTTTTCAATTAACAAGTAACGAATTAAAGAAAATAGTATTTTTTTAGCAACTCACGTTCCAAAAGCTCGGTCAGCACAGCGTAAATCTGCATGGCCAGTTCTCTTGTGGGGGAAATAATGCACACTCCAACGCCGTGAGATCTCTACAAAGGAAGTGGGTCTTTTTTTGGGGGTCTGAACGCCCAGAAAAAAAAGAACGTAAAGTCGTAAAAACCTACGTGGAATTTAATCTTCAACATCAGTTCGATAGCAGGGATCAGGAAACCGAGAGTTTTTCCCGAACCAGTCTTCGCAGTAGCGAGAATATCGCGACCCTTAACACAAGAAAATGAAGTCAAAATTACCAATACAATTATTATACACATATTAAAGTTGTAAATACACTACATTTGTACAGAACATAACAAGATCTTCAAAACGAAAAACAACCTCAAGCAATGGTTCAATAGTCTTCTCCTGGATTTCAGTCATGTTCTTGAAGCCCATTTCATCCAGCTTCTAAAAATACAAGCTCCTAAAGTCCCGTCCCAAGCTGGAATAAGCTTATGAGAATATCCAAAGCAGTGATCGGGTAGACTCGTCTTACGGGTCTCAATCCTCGTAAGTTATACAATCAGCGCGCTTACCTGCAGAAGCTTGGGATTAACCTTCCCCTTGAGTTCCGAAAACGTCTTGCGAGTAGTTGCGGGGCTAACCTAAATATTCTCGAGTCGAGTCACGAGCTTCACTCCACTTCCACTACCTCAAATGTCCAGTGTTGTAAAAAAAGATTGGTCATGGGGTTTCCATGTATGCGATTCGCAAAATGACAAACCGCTGTCCATGTTCAAGACATTTTACATGCATGTCAACTGCCTACAGTAACAACGAAACTCAAGAGTTGCGCGCGGCAACAGTTTGGGGGTGTTTCCCGCAAAAGAATTTGATGCGCGCCGCAAAAGTTTTCCCACCGACTCTGGTTGCCGTTTTGGTGCGGGAAACACCCCCAAACTGTTGCGGGAAACAACCCCAAACCGTTGCCGAAAAGGTGCGGAAACGGTGCGGGAAAAGTAGCAACTGCAAAAAGAAAGTAGCGTGTTGGATTCGAACCCAACACTCTTGTTAGATACTTTCTCTGAACAGCGCCTTAGACCACTCGGCCACACAACACATGTGACACCTGTGCTTGCGGAAAAATATTAGTACAACAACTGCACTTACGTCAGATCCTCCGAGCGCTTTCAAAAACGTTGCCGAAAAGGTGCGGAAATGGTGCGGGGCGCAAGTTGCGCGCCGCACCATTTCCGCACCGTTTCCGCACCTTTTCGGGAAACACTTTGCGCGCCATTTCTATTCCGCGCGCATTTTGTTTCCCATACCTTTGCGGCGCGCATTTTGTTTCCCGAAATGGTGCGGCGCGCAACTCATCGGCTCTCAGTGAACCCAAGCAAATCGCACGTTTGGCGGCCCTGCAACTAAAGTGCCCCAGACCCGTGCTATTTGAAACAGAGCCGCATCAGACCCATGCTATTTTAAATAGAGCCGTATTATTTTGAAATAAATCCATACTTCAAAATCGCTGCGAGACCTTGTCATTTACACTGACTTGAACATGGACAGGCGTTTGTCATTTTCGCAATTGCGAATCGCATACATGGAAACCCCATTAGAGGAGTCACCGAGTCGCCCTTACGTCTGCCCATGATATCTTCTTATTCTCCTGGGGAGCATCCTTAGCGTCGTCTTCTCCTTTCAACGATCCCTCCTCTTCTGAATCTTCTGCCTCCTCGTCATCACTCTCATCACTACCGGATTCAGTCTTCTTTCCTATCTTCTTCTTGTTCTTTCCGTTCGCTTGCTCTACGACCTCGTTAATCTAAATAGAAAACAAAACATAGCAAATATTCAAAGAAATCTCAACAAGTGGAACCATAAGCGACCATTTTTGCAACAACGCCATGACAAAAAAAAGCGTCACACAAACTATTTCAAAGCCGACGTGTGAAGATTGAGAGATAGACGATAATTAAACATATTAAGGTCCAACAATGAAAGAAGAATCTGAACACGAAAATTTTACCTGGTCAACTGTGACTTGCTCTTCTGTTTCCTCATGGTCATCACCGTCTTGTGGTTGCGGAGCAGTCTGCAATGCGACAAGTTGCAAACACACCAAAAAAACGGTGTTTTTGGGGAAACATTTACATCAGTATTACTTGCTAAAACGAATCGGAAAATATGACTCACGTCACCGCGGCGTCGAAGCTGCTGTAACCGTCGCTTGAGAACGTACTTTTGGGCCAAGTAAGTTGCCTGTAGTTTGGGAGGCATCTGGAAAACAGAATATGAGCGTTGTTTCAAAATAAAAATGTTCAACAATTCGAATTAACAAAAATAAAGATAATAGAATCGAATTAAACGATGTGAAATGAAAATAAGAGGAAACTTTTTAGAACGCATTTATTACAAAGCCTTCCTGAGATCTGCACTGCAAGATAGAGACGAATTTCGAAGCAAAACACTACGGTTTGACAATTAATGATTCTACAAAAACACAACTTGTTGCAATGTTCGAAGTAAAAACCAACAAAATATCCTCAAGAGTCACGGATAATGTAGGAATCGTTGAAAGATATGCAGTTTAAAATCAGTCACCGTTATTTGTCAGTATTCTATTTTTTAGATACAGTAATAAAAACACTCACTGTACAATATATACAACGCACAAAGAAAACAACAAGTATCAACACATGCATATGGAAATAACAATTATAAAACCTGTAATGCAAAAAAAAATACCGATCGTCACAACAATGCTAAATAAACCGGCACATAGAAGTCACATGTAAAAACATGAAGTACAAATCATATACTGGGAAACGTGTTAGTAATAAACGTATGCACCCAAATGATACTCGTAGGGCTCAAATTACCCTAAGCTAATCAACAATTGATTTAAATATCAACAATCACATACATATCCGTTCTCTCTTTCCCGATATTAATCTGCATATTGCTGTAAGTAATCGCCTTGATATCCGCCTCTTGTGAGTGCTTTTTTTCGTTATCATAGGACTCGCCTAAAGACAAAGGCAATACTATGAAAAAGTTCATCAACAATACCAAGAATTCACGAAAATATCAGTAATGCGAAATTGCGAAATGTGAGGAAATAAAACCTAAAATGACTTGGTTTATCCGTTTATCTACGTGGGAAAATTGAACAGAACAACAAAACAAAACTAACCAAAACCATAGCCTTCCACTGTAAAATTGTCGAGGTCCAATTTCGTGACAGCAAATGATTTAGCCACGAAGAATGGTTCGGACTGGAAAGCAACCAGGGCTTCTTCCATAAAAGAGAAGATCATTGTGTCCAAATCACGTCCTTGTCCAACAAAGTGGTACTCATAAACCTGCGAGAAATAAGCACACTAAATCGTCTCAAAATTAACAAAACTTGACCTGGCATGGCACGATTAAGCTCTAAATTCACTACAGACAGAAATAGAGGAAAACAGGATATATTATTCCATATGTATCTGTAACCATGTAACCAAACCTTATATACAGTGGAATTTGTGCTTGCTTTGATTACTACGTATGCAACAATGCAACCAAAGAAAATTGAAAAACAAAACAAATTCCACTCCTTACAATACAAACGCTGTTTGTTTGGCTCGATTAGATTGTGACCAAACAAGTCTATACGCACGTTATTTTCCGGCAAACTCTAGGTTGAACAACAGGGTATTCTCGAATGGTTCCATGACGAAAGCGCCTATTCACAACAGCCAACCTCATCAACTTTGTCCAAATCGGTCATATATCCGTACATACTCATCAGTAGTGCTTCAATCGCCCGTTCGGGCGTATTTCCCCAAGAGTGGAGCTGGATGTCTGCCGGGTGGTCCAAATATTCATAACGTTTCTCCTCCTGAAATATAAACTTGGAAATGATAAAAGAGGATTAGTGGATGCGAGAGACCGTTCTAGATACAAATGCGGACGCAAAATAACAATAACACACACACACAAAAAATGGAAATAAATCAACATACTTTCGAACGTTTTTCCGGCAGAACATGACTGTTGCGTTTTACTGAAAAGCATACATACACATGGTCGACGATTTTTTTTTTGTTCATCTCCCCTACACATCAAACAACAAAAAAACACAATTCCTTCTTACTTTCTTAGTTAGAAACTTAGCCCGCTTAGCCGCAAAAAAACTCTCTCTTACCGTTTTCGATGTCCTCTTCATCCTCGCCTGAACTTTTTCTTTTCTTCGCAACGAGTGGTGCACAAGTGTGGTTCGAAGCACAAGCCATAATCTGTTGGGGACGAACCGCAGTGTGGAACCAGCAGCCTGAAAAAAATAAAACAACTGGGTCAGAAACAATGATTTAGTACTCTATTAATCGACAAAACTAAGGGAAAAAATAGTTACATGAGGCGTGGTGCGAGCGCAACGCAGTCGTAATTTTCAGAAAATAAAGCAAATACATATTCAGTTTATTGAGAGTAAGAGAAAAAGTATGACTTCAACGCAAGAAGCAGTCAGCAGTTTCCGAATATTATGAGGTCAGTAGTTATTATAGTTATCATTCCACCTAGAATATAGATGGGCTTCTCACCATAAGCAAGACACACAACATTATAAAAAGTGTAATTCAACGAAATAACAGTACAACTAAACTAACCGATAATACATATATGTACACAAGAGGCAAAGCAGTCCATGAGATTCTAACTACCTGATACTTAAAAGATGACTACAAAGAATGAACAAACTAAAATAAACAAATTGTGATCAAAGTAATAAAACTATGCATCTAACAATAAGTCCTGCTCTCGCACAAATACTTCAATTACTACGATTGTTATAAAAAGCAAAGCAGATTACGCGAGAAGATCCATCAGCAGAACTAGCCAAATATGAGACAGCAAACAAGTGTTTCAAACAAATAGTACATCCGACAAAACTGGTTATATATGCAAAAATATTTGTAATTTGTACACAAATGGTCCCAGACAATTTGCTCTCTGTTGACAGATTCAGAAAACGTAAGATAGTTTCCCAAACCATCCACCGAGTAAAAGGCACTCTCTGAAAATAATATTTGCATCAGAAACGAAGACAGCATTGTCTTCGCGTACAAGCTGTCCGTTTCACTGCAGAACTGTGCACACTGCGCCACATCAAGTTGAGTACTTTTCGAGGAAGGCACATTTTTTTTAATTAACTGTTAGAAAAAGAGGTAAGCAACAAGAATAAAAAAGAGGAATGTTAATAGCGAGCGACCAATGGGCAATGTAAAATATTAATTAATTTTCACATCCGAAAATCAAACTACGTAAATAATCCAAAGAGCCAAGCAGAAACTACTTACCTGATTGAAATAATCACTGAGCATCCAAATTCCAGAGTTCGTCAGCACTCAAGTTCAGATCTCTATTGTTGATCGCCCGGCAAGACAGGAAGAGAATTCTTTTGAGCACCTTGTTGTAGAAAAAGTAGTTGAAACACCACATCACACCTTCCTCTGAGAATGGATCTCCCTCGTATGTAGAATTGTAGCTGAAAAAAAAAGCCTAAATTAAAGTAATCTCACGGCAGATAATACAGGATGTAGGGACGTATTACGTATTCTTTCTAACTAGAATAATTTGTCTAATTGGTATTGGTCTTGCCAGAAAGATCTCGCTAAATTCTTTGAATTCGCTTATTTCGTCTGACAAACTTTTGCGAGCTCATTTCAAAAAAAAATTCTCAATCTCACACTCGAATCAAACGAGCGACAATAAATAAAGTATATCAGAAATAATACTGTTGGCGAAAATAATGCTGTTCCTTAATATAGATTATTAATATAGAGTCGGGTGGGATACAATGAAGGAAGTAAATTCGGATATCCAAATCAAGGCAGTATTGTTGTTATGTATGACTAGTATGAGTCACGTCAAATAAACAAACATTTGGTTATTACTGTTACCCACACTCGGAACCGGTCACGATGGGTCGAGGTCGAGAGAACGCTATAAAATCCGACAACAAGTAAGTAATAGATACTGCGAAACGAACAATGGCATAAATCAACGACACCTGTAGATTTTGCAATCTTGCGGTTTGATCTCGTTTTCTACAGCCGCCCACATTTCATCCCGCACACACATGTACTGATCAACAACAGCTAAAAACTTTGAATCCACAGCTTGTACGAGAGCCTGAAACAGGAAATTAGACAATTTTTGACACTGAATAAAGAGAAAAAAATGAAGAGCATAATATACGACACCCCACAAATGTAAATATTACAAAAAAAAACACCCCATTGCACAACACTCTTAAAAAGTTTACCTCGTATTCGGGAATTCTCGAGAAACTGTGGCTTTTCACATCATTAAAATCGTAGTCGGAATACGAGGTGTTCAGCACTCCTATCAAATCGAACAACGTTCGTTTCGAAATGGAATCGACCAGAATTGTCTAGAGAAAGATTTCGTTGTTGGCTGGAAATCCAGTTTACGTAAATAACGTTTACTTTAAAGATTGAATATAGCCTAAAAATAAAGACATACAAAATCGGATTTTTATGTTTTGTTCGCCCGCAAGGTGGTGCCTCAACCTCAAAATGAACAATATTCACATAAAATCGCAGCAAATTAAATGCGCCATAAACAGAACAGAACAAGAAAAGTACCTCATTATCAGCATCGAGGTCAGATCCACCGGAACAACTGTGCTCTGATAAATGGCGCATTCTGTGTGAGTGTCCCAGAGGCGACGTCGCGAGAGTGGAGAGGGTCCAGGCTTCCGGAGGGGATAAGGGTTGTCTAAGGAAGTAAATTAAATTGTTATTTCATGTGAACAACAAAAGGATATGTTGAAAAAAAAATAGAACCGGAGTGCCAGGCAAAATCAAGAAAAAGTAAAAATCTATCTAAAAAAAATGCGAACAAAATTCCTAACCTATCGTTCAATGTTCCATTCTTCTTCCACTGTTTCTTGTCACTTTGCACCATTTTGCAAGAGTACGATTCCATTCTGCAAGAATAGAGGATTTGTAAGGATGAAAAATGCAGCCCACCAACCACCTACAAGACAGTCCAAAACCACAATATGCGCTACACATACTGAGAATTACAAACAATGCTCCTGTGTTGGAAATTCACATCATCACAAAGATGATAAACATACTTAAAATCCAAGAGGCAGTCTGTGGCCTTCACGGTAACCGTTGAACTCGCGTGTTCCAAGGAACTATTTTCGAGAAATTTCATTCTGAAAAGTAGGAGTTTATGTGGCCTCCATAAGTAGCGTCAGTAGCGTGCTAGATGTCTGTGATTTCAAGGATTATATTGTATTTGCTTCAAGATGTCGTGATTTTATAGTACAGTCATTAAGTATATTTATGTCCCTACTGTACTACGTTATCCCGCCAAAATATATACAGCTGTAATTTTCTTTTTTTGGGAGAACGCATTCGAAATCTTGCGATATCTCCCCGAAATACGGCCAGTTTTACAGTTGCACGGACTGGACTGGAGTTGGAGACTGGAGTTTTACAGTTGCACGAATAAGGTTACAAAATAGGCAATACAGCAGGAAAACAATCCTGGCAACAAAAGAAAGAAAAAATCGAAACAAGTGCGAAAACTAGTATCGCAAAGGGTACGCACTACTTAATTACGCTTTAACATCAAGAAGATTCGTAAAGATATATCAGTTGTACGGTTTTTGTCTGCATTTCAACACTAGAGATGACTGACTCTCTGAGCGGGCAAATTGTCTGCCAAATGTAAATTGTGATTATTTGCTTCAGTATAAAAACAAATCGGCGGTCCTTGGAGCATAAATTAACATGAAATCCAATCATACAAGGACCGGATACATTTCGATGATATCGGAACGCATCCTTCAAATTTAATGATTTTCATGCTAAGAGAATGCTACTTAGAAAAAAGAACGACATCTAGGAAACACACAAACAAAAATACACCGGAGCAAAATAATGAACGAAATAATTTGCGCGTTATATTGATTGACAAAATTAAATTTTTTTGTCAGATATAGGAACAAATCATAAATGGTGTGTGGAAGGTGTATGACCGTAAAATCAATAACTCCAAATTGTTCACAATTTTTCTCTCTATCCAATTCCAATATCCAATTTTCGTTTCCGTTTCCGTGTTTCGATTTTCACTTTTTATATACAAAGAGTTTCCAAAAAATCGATGCGTGGTCTATCCAATTCCAATATCCAATTTTCGTTTCCGTTTCCGTGTTTCGATTTTCACTTTTTATATACAAAGAGTTTCCAAAAAATCGATGCGTTGTTTAGTGTATTCACTTGCTGAAGGAGCATTCTGTGGATAATGGGCGACAAATTTCATGGTCAGTCGGTTTCGATGTTGCATCGTGCTTTAGTTATATGAATACTTTTTTTGCTTTAAAGAAGGTTGACTTGTACGAATAATAATGCCAATGGTCTTCTTTACGTGAAAATTTGAAGATGTGTTTTCCCTTTAGTGTGATTTTGTGAAGCTTCGCTGATTTGTCTATATATGAATACCACTTTATTCAGACATATAATCATCACATTTTTCTTATTTTTGATTGTTAATAGTATATTATTTGCCGTTTCTCTTTCCGCTAAACCATAATATTGCCATATTTAGATTACTTGCGAGACGTTCCAATGGAAATTGGGAAAAATTTCTATCCGGCTCCAATAATAAATTTACCAGTTGTGCAACTGCCTAAGTTAAACGAAGCTAAGGTTTGTACTAATTACAATTTCTCATGTTCATTTTAATACATGCACCAATAATCCTTGCGAGCACGATCACGCGCTGAAATTTATATATACAGCGTCGAAAAAAACTTACAGCGGGATAATTGACAAAACAAAACAGAAAACAATATCAAAGGAAGAAGCCTCCTTTTGAAATAAAGTATGCAATAATTATGTTCGAGTTCTGTTCTGTTTGACTTATAGCTCGCTTATATATATTTTCAGACCAGATACTCCTTCGAAGCTGAGTTGCGCGCTCGTAGAGATTATGCTGAACATGAAGCTAAAGAGGTTTGTTATCACTATGGCTGTTACTGCGTCTTACATCATTCGTAGAATGTGGGGATGCCCTGTCTGAATGGTGTTGTTTTCCTCTTAATTCATGATTCATGCGAAGTGCCCACTGTTGAAGTGCATATATTTATTTCAGAGGGAAGCTTCTTCGTCACTGCGGTCGTCGGCAGTGACTTCGGAACAAGGGGATAGTCCTTTGTCAGCAGAGTCTTCCTCATCTTCCATACCGCACAATTCCCCAGCAAGCCAACAACAATCAGCTCACATTGTTTGGTCAAATGTATGTATTTTATTTCGTTTCATCAAATGATACAACCATTTTGTCCAGTACGATGCTTCAGGAGAGCCTTTGCCATTTTCAAAACTCCCTTTTTTGTCTCACGTCACACTTTGTTTTGTGTCGTTTGCCTTTTTTATCGGGCTGCTTTCCTTTAGGAAGTGCTGCAACCTTCAAAGGCTGAATTACCTATTCGAAATGGTGTCGCAGTTCCTTCAACCCTTTCAAATGGCGCCAGAAAAATGAGCGGATTTGATGAGTTCGAAACTGCTGCCACAGTGTTCGACGAATTGGAGTGGAAAACAATTGATGATAAGGCTGTTCTTCTTCAGGTAGTTAGTGTGAAAGAGCTGTCTCTTTTTGTTTGTTCGAAGTTTGACTATGAATTTCATCGCAACCTTGTTCTTTTTTTTAGAGCTGAGGAATAACGTAGACTGCATATTTCCATATGTTCGATAGTATACCATTTTCATTTCAGGTTCTTGGGGCATCAGCTACAGCAACAAGTTCACTACCTTCCCAGACTAACGGACCATCGCAATCGGTACTAGTCACTTTATTAGCATAGATAATTAACTGGGGTTGGGATGGGACTGGTACTATTAGTACATGTTGTCATGCGTACATATTAAACTCTGATCGAGATAATACTTTTGCTTTCATATCATGATATCATAATATAGTAAACAGCTAATAAGAAACACACAACCCATTATTTGCGCCTATGTTTTATGATTCCTTCTTTTGTCTTTGTAGCAGTTTGCTAATCACCGAAAGTACGAATACTTTATTTTTACTTTTAGTTCAGTGATGCTGTTTAGTAAATAAAATAAGTAAGATGAACGAATGATAACTGAGAGAGAAGAATTGACCTTCGCAGCAGTGTGCCGGGGTAGAGCATCTTTATGCAACATAGATTATGTGTGGATGTCAGCGTCCTGTGCGTTTTTTGCCTGGTCCCATTTTGTGTCGTAGGACGGAGCATGCCTATTTAGAATATAAAAATATAAAAAACATTCAGCATGAGTATGTATAAAATAGAGTGCCCAGTGATCAGAAGAGCTCGACAAATGAAGCATGTTTCAGCGTGTATCTGTTGAATTATGCTCCAAGAAGGGATCAGTATCATTCTCACAGTCAGCTCCTTTCTCGTCAACACCTCCACCAACCACATCCGCAACATCTGCTCTGCAACCAAGTTTGTCCTTTTAATGAAGTACTTGCATATAATATATTAATGTGAAATTCACCGCTGTACGCCTAGACGGTTTTCCGTACATTTTCCTTGCTTGCAGGTATAGGATTCTCTACTCCGATACCGCAGTCTGCGCCCGTCGTTTCAATTTTATCGAATCCGAATACGTCTGTTGTCCCGAATAATTCACCTTCTAGCCTTGCTCTGCTCCGAGTACGGCTTTTGACCAAAGGATACAAGGATTATATAGTGAATAGTGCACTTGACAAGCTACCTCCTGGAAAGCTGCCCTTTGTGAGTTGTTTAATTGAAGTTTTTACCCTATGCCTATGTATCGTGTCACTCGCGTCGGCAATTTTCTGTGTTGGATCGGGCCTAGGAAATTATATATTATTAGTTTATAATTTGTCTAAGGGGTGATTAGTTGACTATAACAAACTCATTTTTGAATTTATTCACCCGATGAAGCTTTTCACCTGAGCTTAGCTGCACTTCCCACAAAAGTCAAAGAAAGATATACCCTCTTTGGTTAGTGAGGGTGTCGGTACAAATATTCACCCGAATCACCCCTTAGCAAAACTGTGAACAAAAAATAAATATACGTTCATTTTCGTGGAAAAAAAAGGAAATTTCAATTTCAGCCCACTCGCGTATTTTAAAATAGGACAATTAAAGAGAGCATTGTCTCAGCGATACTCTGCGTTCTATTTTCATCTAGAATTAGTGCAATTTATTGTTTTCCGCTTAAAACCTAGAAAAAAACATTAAACCACACTTCAAAGTCAGCTATTGATATTGTCATATATTGGAATTTATCAGAGACATGTTGTAGTTGTGTGGTCAGTGATGTTAGTTAGTTTAATAATGTCGTATCTTAGGTGGAGTACTACATGAAGGGAATGCGAACACTGGAGAAAGTAGGTGTTTCTCCAGAATTGACCCTCGACTATTTGATACGGTTTGATCTGCAGGAGAAGGAGGTCAGTTTATACCCGTAAGATGGTTAGCAACTGTTTGTGGAGTTGGAGATTAGGAATTCGGCGTGAATATGTAATGTTTAATGCACTATGTATATGGTATTGTTTTATTTTTTTTTCCAGAAGATCGTCGAGTATTCATCCGTTGCGGCCAAGTTGGTTGGAATGGGATTCACTGGTGAACAATGTCTGACAGCAGTTCAAAAGAGTGCCGGCAACCAGATCGCTGCCTTGGAAATATTGCTGACCGCGAAATAGTCACGCCGTGACGTTCTCTGCTTTGGAAGGGAAAAGCAGCATATGGATCGAACAGCAGCCGGTCGATTAACCCGTGGTTGGGTGTCTTCAGTCGAGGGAAGACGTGAATATCCCTCCCAGTAGGTCCTTGATTCTTAACATTTTAGAATATTGGCCATATTTTGGATTGTTTGTTAGTACGCCTCATGCTGAGGCTGAGAATCTTGTGTAAAAAAGGTTCCGAAATCCTCATCTCAGTTGTATTGTAAATGGTGTCATTCCAACTTAACTGTCTGTTCCTAGGGATCCCTGGTGATTTTGGATTTGGCATAGTTATGAGAATAACAACTGTTGATTGCCTGGCTAAATGTGTAGGTTAGGTGTTCTGTTTATGATGCGCATCTCGCTGGTTTATACATCTTAATAATCTGTGATTCTTCTTTCTGTTGAGGGTATTCTTTGTTTGTAGATACTATATACGGTTTCTTATTTTATTCCCTTGTGAAGATAGCATAATTGCATAATGGGAAATATTTGCGGTTCCTTACGCCTAACCCATTCTTATGCACCGTAGAATGTAGAACAACTGCTCAAAGAAGTATTTGTGCTCGTTCACTTGTTGACTTTCATTTTGTTACTAGATAATGATTAGGCATGGATATAATTAATTTGATTTCTGGTTTATTGTACGTCTACTGAATAATAATTTGTGTGTAATAGTCTCAGGGCTGCTCCTTGGCTCCCGTGACTCATCTCATCTAATAACGCCCTGGGAGTCTTTCTCTCTTTCTGCGCACCCTCCACCCCTCCATCCCATCTCTCCACCAATCTGTTGTGCTTGTGCACATAATAGAATGTCTCTGGTCATCGCACTTTGCATGCATCCCTACCCCGATAGCCATTCTTCTATTCCTTTGCGTAGTATACCCCGGGCCGGCCTGCCGCAGCTGGTACTGAGAGGCAAGAACATCGATTGACCCGCCCCAGTTGCCTAAGTCTAGCATTGCATCCTGACTCGACAACCTTAGCTCTGGCCTAGTACCTTGGGCAAGCCACTCCCAGTGCTTATTTAGTACCCAGCATTCCCTGCATAATATTTTTGCTGTAAACTATTATTGGGTTTTAATTTGATGTAATTCTCTTGCTGTATAAATCCGAGGAAATGGTCCGTCTAGTTATTCTCCTACTTTCGGCTGTTTTATATTCCCAGCAGTTGAAGATTAGACAACCAGGTATGCTATCGAATTTTGAAATGATTATGTTCTAGGTAATATTATGGAATTAGGCGTTATCGAGGTGTTGTGATGTTCAGAGGTGTCTGATCATGGGTTTGGCCTTTTGTCTTTATTTTATGTTTATATTATTCTAGTGCTGTGTTTTGTGAATTGTAATTGTGAATGTATTTTCTCGTCTTGTAACTAAACTAATATGTCTTGATTAATTGTGGATTGTGACCCATTCCTTTTAGTTGATATCCTATGTGCAGGTATTGTATTGATGATTATTGTCATGATTGTGTAGTTTTTAAGGTAACGCGGTCTCCTTCTTTACTTTATGTTTTAATTATCTGAATAATATTTAGAATATTTTTTACGGCATCAGCGTCAGCGAGTAAAACGGAAAATGGTGTTCCTAGTTCCTAGACCAATACCCACCGTAACCCTTTCACAATTGTCCCGTATGTTCATGCTGATAATGACTCGACTAACGTTATCATATCTCGTCGGCATTATAACATTTTTTATCTAACTGTGGTGCTTGGTCTGGGGACAACCCCTTTTCCTCGGTGAAATCAGCTTTTTTGTCTGATTTCCGACTCTATTCTGCATACTATTCAGATAATAAAAACACAAAGTATGCAAAAGGTGACCGCGTCCCTTCATCTTTTTTTTAGGATCGAGATAGTTCTTATGTTTATCAGGGTTTAGATTGTCTTCACGCTTCCTTCTCATTCTTGTTTTTTACTCAGAAATGTATCTATGATAGTATATAAGTATATTATAGATTGATGAGTAGTCAAACCATTTGTACGAAAATTGTTTCGCCTGTGTATATGCTCTGATCCAGCCCATTCACTAAATTCACTTTCTTTCTGAAATTGTACTTCCGGTGGTGCTTGCTTGCTCTTCATTTATAGCTTTTATATATATGGCATTCCTTTTTGTATTGCATGCTTTTTTCCTAGGGTTTTACCGTTAATCTTTATATTATGTTGTTTGAAGAAGTAAATTATGAGTTGCTGAAGTTTTTTTTGTAAGTCGCTGAAGTTTGTATGTCAGGGTGGTGTCGTGCCTAGGGAATAGTGGTGCGTAGTGAATATTGTGGAACCTGTGCCTGTGCTAGTGAATGGCGTGTGCTAATGTTTATAAACAGGACGTGAACCTTTGTTAGCACCCTATCGGTACTGTTATCGAATCAGCCAGAGGGAAATCTAGTCCGAGCTCGCCTCTCAAATTTTAGTGTCACATGTACATGACTGGTGTCAAGATGATTAAAGCTCCACTCTTAGGTGTTACGCTGTTGGGAGTACTAACGGTTCTATACTCTTAGGATTTGAAGTTTGAAGCATTTTCAATCAGTGAAAAGTTCCCTCGTGCTTGTAATTTGCGTTGAGGGAATGTATGAGTATGAATGTAATTTTATACAGTACTCGTTTAAGTCGAAAAGAGGGTTTGTTATTTCAGAAAATGTCTTCACAAAAGGTACTCTTGACTATCGTACACTGCTTCTCGACTCAAACTCGGCCTCACTTTTCGTTGGCGCGCGAAATAGAATCTACCGTCTGTGGGCCTACAACGTGAATGATACCAGTGATAATTTGGTAGGTTTCTGATGTGTGAACATAAATGGCTTTATAGCAGAACATCATTTTTCAAATTATCATTTCTATTCGGTCGCGGGGGGCATTGTGTGTTGATGAGTGTATTTCCTACCGTATGCCGCAAGAAAGGACAAAGTGTTTAATCTGTAGAGTTTCTTACAGTATGCCGAGAAGATTGTATCACTTTCTGCGTCAGATCTTTCCGAATGTCGCTCACTTGGGAATAGTGCTGAAGAATGTGCTCCATCTGTACGCACCATGTTCTTGAGGTGTGTTTTACGGATCATTTCGGATGTACTGCAGATGTACTGGAGCATTTTGGATATACTGTGGATGTACTGTAGATGTACTGTTGACGGATAAACTGTAGATAGTCTTGGTCAGCGACGTCAGCGTATTATCACTTTTGTATGCACGGTATTTATTCCACGTCCATCAATAAATAGGTACTTTATATATATTTGCTATTTCGTGGGGAATCACACTCACTCTTTTTCTGACTTCCTTTCCTTCCTTATTATCTATTGAAGTTATCAAAGCTGAATTCGAAAATCATCCTTTTTCAATAATATTGATAAGAAAGCGAATAGAAATGTAAATCTAATCCAGAGACCAGCGGGAGAACCTTCTGATCTGTTCTTCATCGGGAATGAAACCAGAAGTGAGGGTTGTGGACGCTACGAAATTGGAAGATCGCCAACCGCCACAGACAATAGTCGGATTGTGTGCACCAGATGTGCATCTCAATACAACTGCGGTATATGTCGGTGGGTACTGTAGTTGATAAGGCGGAGTTTGTGGATAAGTTACTGTTGATTCTAATTAAAATTTTCTTTTAATCGACGGCTGTGTTCTCATGTAGTTAAAAACATGCTTAGTTTTGTATGTTCTGTTTAAAGGTGTTTTACTGGGTGGTCCTGAGCAGATTAAAGATAGTTTTTTGGGTGGTCCTGTGCAGATGAAAGGTCATTTTACTGGGTGATCCTGTGCAGATCAAAGATAGTTTTACTGGCTGGACCTGTGCAGATTGAAAAATTTTACTGGGTGGTCCTGTGCAGATTAAAGGTAGTTTTACAGGGTGGTCCTTTGCAGATTGAAGGTAGTTTTACTGGGTGGTCCTCTGCCGAGTAAAGGTAGTTTTACTGGGTGGTCCTGAGCGGATTAAAGGTAGTTTTATTGGGTGGTCCTGTGCAGATGAAAGGTCATTACTGGGTGGTCCTGTGCAGATCAAAGATAGTTTTACTGGCTGGACCTGTCAGATTGAAGGCACTTTTACTGCGTGGTCCTGTGCAGAGTAAAGGTAATTTTACTGGGTGGCCCTGTGCAGATTAAAGGTATTTTACTGGGTGGTCCTTTGCAGATTGAACGTAGTTTTACTGGGTGGTCGTCTGCAGAGTAAAGGTAGTTTTACTGGGTGGTCCTGTGCAGATTAAAGGTAGTTTTACTGGGTGGTCCTTTGCAGATTGAAGGTAGTTTTACTGGGTGGTCCTGTGCAGTTAGTATAGCATAAGCATAAATCGCAATAAAATTCCAACAAGCGAGCGCCCTTTGATTTTATGTGTTTATTGTTAATGTCTCCGACCATGCTTGTGCAAAACCCGGGAAAAGCTGAATGTAAACCTGTTCTCCAGAATGGGGCAATGCTAAGGAGCTGCCAGCCGTTTATTCTGGAATTCGTACTGGAATGTCTGGGGAGAATCATCTCATTTACCGTCCCGCACTTGTTGATAACGGAAAAGAAGTCTTCCCTTTGATGAGGACAGTATACACGGACAATAAGTGGTTGTACGGTAAGCATGTTTTTTGTTTGTCATAAAATGAGTAAACATTCTTTTCATACAGTACAGTACATGTGCTGGTTGGTATCTGCATTTTTGCGGTGGTACAGTAATACTTTTTCTCCATCGTTTGAGTGTTATGTAATACGATCGTAGCATCTGGAAAACAAACAAAAATATTCTGTTCCAAAGTGCCGCATCTATCCTCAAACGTACATGTAATCAAAGCGAGATCCGTGTGCTACGCGCGCGTTCAACTGACCTGCACCATCTGATCTGCAATGCAGAATGTTCGCTTCGTAATATGTTGATAAACATAATGATTTTCGCAGTTTATGGGAAAAACTAGTCTTCTGTACTTTTGTTTTACAGAACCTCAATTTGTCGGTTCGTTTGATGTTGGCGAGCACGTTTTGTTCTTCTTCCGCGAGATTGCCGTCGAGAGTTTTGACGAGGAGAGGAAGATTTTCTCCAGAGTGGCCAGAGTCTGCAAGGTGGGTGTAGCTTTTCTTAATCGGTAAAGAGTTACCTCGGTGAAACAAGGTCTACTGCGACAGGTTGTGCAGTTTAATGTCTAACAAGTGCGGACTGTATAACGTCTCTCCTCTCTCCAACTGTTTCTGATTCACTAAATTGTCTCCCTATGTCTTTTAGAATGTAAACACTTTATAGTTATCGTTATAGTTGTAGTGTCAATAAATTTATCGTTTGCGAGCATTGAGCTCTTGACGCACCGACCGCAAGCGTCATTATTTAGTTTTTAAGAGCCTTTTTTCCAGAAAGATGTCGGTGGAAAGAATGTCCTCCGTCAAATTTGGACATCGTTTGTGAAGGCTCGTTTGAACTGTTCGGTGCCTGCACAATATCCCTATTACTTCGATCACATCCGTACGTTTTCGCTGGGTGTAATTATTTATTGTGATTCCCTCCCTTTGCTTCTGCAAATTACGAATTGTGATGTACACTCGTGGTGTGCAATGGTGTGTTGAAACACATAAACCACACAAATGCACCAATGAAATGCTTTATTAAAAGAAGAAACATGGAAAAATTAATGTATAAGAAAACAGTTTATCCGAGAGTCTTCAATACTTCATTCACTTCATCGTAGACAATTAGCATAATGGCACCGCCCGGCCCGAGGCGCATGAGCTTTGGAACGAGTCCTTTGTAGAGAGAGCGCACTCCTTCATCTCGGTAGACGATTCTTATCGTATCCAAGCATCCATTGTACTTTCTATGACGCGGATCCGGCTGCGGTCCTTGAATCTTGCTCTTCGCCACATCAAACGGAATATTAATCACGGAAGCAAGCGATCCTGCCGCGAATCCGAGAGTGAAGCGGTAGAAGAGATTCAGAGATGGAGACTGCTTCTGGTCAGGAACGAAGACCTTCAGGTTATGGTAGAGACCAAAATAGACCATGTTCCAGACACCATGACGTAGAAGGGTGGATGTGAGACCGCGGTAGATTCCCTTCGTCCCCATACCTTCGGTTCTAATAATTTCACGCGCCATCTGGGAGGTGGTCGGCTGTGCGGCCAAAGATGAACCACGCATCGATTGAAGGCGAACTTTGATAACTTCAAAGGGGCAGATTACGATAGCTTCTGACAGACCGGAAAATAGTCCAGCAATGGAAAGGGTTAGGGCTGGAGGTACTCCCTGCATAGAGAAGAGAGTTTTGAACTGTTCAAATGTGAAGAATTTAGTGGCTCGTTTAGGAGTTTCGGCCAGAATTGGGGGCAAAATTCCCTTATAGAAGCCTCGAACACCCTCTGCTTTGATAGTCTTTTGAATACAATCGAGCATACCCTTATCCTGGGTGGTTAGCTGGAGTCTAGTTTTGATCAGATCAAGGGGATGCATGATGCAGACTTCCACGAGACCGGCCGAACCTCCAGCGACTAGTTGTCGAGTACCTTCTTTAAGTTTCTCCATTGAGAGGAAATAACTGAATCAATACCGAATCTATGTTAGAAGAACAGTTTATGAATAAAATTAGTGCGGATGGAATGAGAGTGTTATTGACTCGGATTTGCATAAGGAATCATTTGAATATACAGAGGATGATTCACATAATCATTTCATAGCTTCAATTGTTAGCAACAAGTGAATAGACTCCAATCTAAAATATACGTTTCACCTTACGTTCTCGTAGCATTTTTGGTTGTGTTGTCACCACGTTGTTTTTAGTTTACGAACAACTACATTTCCGTAGGTTAAATTCAAATATCACTGCCCGTCTGTACCCGAAGGGCACATAATTGTATATATTTATGGGAATCCAATGTAGATAGAACATCATGTTAGGAGGGAGAAAAGAACTTGTCTTTTCAAAGCAGCTTAAAAAAATGAATATCAGTATGGACTATAGTTTTTCAGAGGCCGTGTCTCGCATCGACTCTAATGGCGAAACGCTCTTCTACGCATCTATGAGCACATCTGACACAGCGTTCGTGACGTCGGCCATATGCGTGTTTACACTGAAAAATATCAATCATGTAAGCTTTGGCTTATATTAAAATCGTGTTCGTTATCGTAATGATGAAAAACGAAATGATCAACACTGAACTTGCGATTTCTTTGCACTCGGGACACCACACCAGGGTTACTACAGTATCTATCATTCAGGGTAATTACTTAATTACTATGCAAGTCAAATTGAGCTTTGGTTACTGTAAAAGGCAGCGGTAGGTGAATATGCAGTGCATAGTATTCGATGTACCTAACAGAATTTTAGGTATTCGACCATGGCCTTTTTATGGAACAGAAGGATGGAGTCTGGCAAACCGTGTCCGCTGATTCCGTGCCCACGAGGAGACCTGGATCAGTAAGGAGGATTTCATTTTTTAAAATTATCTGCCTCATTTTTCAAGGGCCTCATATCTCCCTCATCTGTTTTTATGCTTTCTTAAAATGGCGAATGATAATAATTATCTCACAGTTATAACGTTCACTTTCGAGTAGCGTTCAGGGGGTAGCTGATACTTTTGAATGATATTAGCATGAACTTTTAGCATGTGAGGGCTGCTATCTTCTCTAATGTACTATGTATAAAATTAGTTTCACCGGCATAAAGGGTAACTAATATCTCAATTTCAGTGTGTTGCCTCTTCCCTCTCGCTATCTGACACGGATCTCCACTTTGCCAAGTCTCACCTTCTGATGTCTGATCCTGTTTCGGGTGGGGTTCCCATTAACCCGGTTAGGGACGTGGTCTTCAATCACATCCAGGTCGACGCCCATCAGGAGTACAATGTGATAACCGCTATTGATGGAAGGTCAGCTTTGACGAAAGGATTATACCTATGTTCTTCATCGCCATCTAGGAACACCATCCCGAAAAGATAGTTTAGTCCAAATGTGACTTCTTCATAGATGTTAATTGCAGTTTTGTTTTAGAAGTCGCCGCACTTGGAAAATCACTCATTGGTTGGACGGAAGCGAGTGGAAGTCGTATTTGCACGAGGAATTCACCCTTGCGGGCGAGGGGCCTATCGCGCAGACAGCAATGCTGCCTAGAGGTGCTGTTTATTCTCAGTTATGCTGGTGAAAATACCACTCGTTTAGTCAATTTTGGTTGGAATTTATGCCCACGACCCACGAGAACTGAAAACAGGACTATTCACTGCAGTAACCTACGCATTTTAAAAGTGTTCTACGGTCAAGCTAATGACTAATGATGTTCGATAGATACGTCTCTTCAGGGAACTTGTTCTGTCATTAAGCTTTTTCTTTATAGAATTTCTGTACGTTTCTTCGCCGTCGTCGGTGGCTCAGTTCTCCCTTTCCTCTTGCTCGTCACTGCTCTCCTGTCAGATGTGCTCTCTCGATCCGTACTGCTCGTGGAACGTGGCCCGAGGAGCTTGCTTCCACAGGGAGAAGCTTCACTCACAGAGTGTTGGGTAAGTGAAAACAGTTCAGTGCGTTAATGCTTTCAGCATAGTTTTTCTATCATTTGTTGGTATGAAAGTAGGAGGTTATAGCTATACAGCTGCTTTCACTGGGACGGCGATTCTGTTTTCCTACCAGTAGTTTGATGCAAGAGTGTTATGTGAACTTCATTAACATCTTATTATATAAATGAATTAATGGTTTCGGATTACTCGCGGTCAGAAATATGCTCTCTCTGCAAATAAACAATAGCTAGACTGGTATCATATGCTGCACAGAAGAGAGAAAATTTTGTAGAATTGTTCGACAATCTGGCAACAAAACTGTCGGCACGTAGTTTCATTGTGGCTGGCGTTGTTTCAGTCCAGTCATCTGCTGTCCTAGACGAACTATGGTCATTTTTGCAGGTGGATCTCGTCATGGCCTGGCAAGGGTGTCCGTGAGTGTCTGGTCTCGGCCAAACCTCTTCTCAAGAAGGTATTCCCTGGTGACGCTGTTCACCTCACTGGAATCCCTCGGGGAATATGGCTGAGAGATGGAATACACATTCAAGGGTATGAATATTTTAATATATTGATTTTTCCAATCAATACACTTTTGCATTTTGCGTTCAAATAGACTGCAATGTACTTTTGTTACTGTATACCGTAGTGTGGTTTTCCGGAGAGACACGCAGTGCATACAGCACAAATATTCAAAAATGCAAAGGTCTAAAAGACTTCGAGGAGTTCACTAGTATTCTTTCAGGAGTGGTAAGGCTGTATTTAACTCCGGCAACGACCTGATTCTGATGGACGTTTCGAAGAAGGAAAATGGAGATTACGAAGTGAATGTTGAAGGACAGACCCTTATTAAGTACCGACTGATCGTCGACCACGGTAACCTTTAAAACATTAATATATTTCTATGCAAAAATTTGAGTTATTAGATTGAACACTGCCCGTTTTCAGCCAAAATTCTCTTTCACAGCATTTCTTACTTGTATTGGTGAGTTGGTGAGTGTAACCATGCAAGGGGTATGAGGAGGTTTCCAAGTATCCCAAAAATTCGGTGTGGTTCTGTCGATACTACCACATTTCTGTACGAAACTTGCATATATAATTTGAAAAATTTAAAAAATATTCTCGTGTTGTTCCAAAATACTAAATTTTCACCGTATTTGGAAACCCCATAACAGTCGGTTTTAAACGTATGCTGGACACCGTATTCCCATGTAGTCTATGCAAATGACTGCGCCATACTTCGCGATTTTTTGTTCTAAATGCAATTGTCCAGCATACGGTTCAAAAACCGGCCGTTGTATCGCTTTAACCAGAAGACCCATCAAAACCGTATCTTTTGCAATACATGGTAAATTTTCAGAAGATTGTGCTCGTCCGAAAACAGTCGAATCGCTGAAGGCCGCACAAAGAGAATGGTGTAAAAAGATGGAGAGTTATAAGAAGAATATGACCAAATGGCAGTTGTGGTTCGAAAAGAATGTGGGTTATTTTGTACTTGTTACTCATTTGAAATGGAAACAGTAAAGCAAAATACCGGCCAGTATTTGAAACACATCGAATGCACCAGCATTCTTATGCAGCTTATGCAAATGGAGCTAAATTCGAGCAAATTAGCATAATTACGTAAGAATCCAGTTGTCCTCGATTACGTGATGCGTTTCAAAAACCGGCCGGTATTTCGCCTTAAACGGAATTATCCAAATATCCTGTGAAAGCGCAACTCATGACAGCTTGAAAGACAAAATATTTCTACTTACTGCATAATTCCGACAACTTTTGAAGCTTTTTGAAAAGAGCACTAAGACTACCGTAGCCCTGCTCTCACAATTTCGCAATTGCTGGAGCTGGGGCTAGGTTCATTGAACAATTTGTCATTTATGCTGCCCACAATTCATGATTGATTTGTTTGTAAATAATGCAATCTTTTAAATGTAGTAATAATATTTCGCTAATCAAATTAAATTAAATCTGACTAGTTTACTTATATCATGCGCATGTTACTCCGGAATACCGTATATGATTAAGATTAGTACGTTTGTTTTCCACAAACTAAAGCATGTTCACTCATGCGTAGAAAATACACGATCAAGCTTGTTGTGCATTAAAAGTAAAAAAAAAAACACAGAAAAACTATATGAGGACTTTCTTGTTTGGTTAATAAAAAACCACATACCATTTATTTTATTTAAGTTAGTATTTGTTATGTATTAAAAGTTATTTATATTTATTTTCAGCAACAGTGTCCTGTCAACCAGAATGCATCTTCCCTGAACATCGTATGAGGTTTTCCAGAGTGGAGATACTTCGGCCTAAGGGCTTCGCAGGCACACTCTAGATTCTCAGTCACTCTTTAAAGCGAAATACCGGCCGGTTTTTGAAACGCATCGAACTGAATTCTTACGTATTTATGCTAATTTGCTCGAATTTAGCTCGATTTTGTATTCTAATTTATGGTCATTTGCATAAATTGCATAAGAATGCTGGTGTACTCGATGTGTTTTAAAAACCGGCCGGTATTTCACTTTAATCTCTGTCCGTTTCAGAATTTTCCACCAATATTGCGTAATTTTTTCTATAATCGTCCAAACTTATACAATTATACACATTGCCAATCAAATTTGCTCCTGTTTATTATTAACCTAACCCGGGTACTTTTAACCAAAAATAATCTCACTATTTTTCACTTTTTATTAGCATTTTTTTATTTCTCTTTGAACTAATGCTCTGTGAAATCATTTTTCTTGTTTGACAATGAGAAAAATGACCGTGCTTCACTTTGGGCTCTCTTCGAAGCGCCCGACTGAATGGGTTCTTTCTCCTCTCTATTGTATGATCGCCTCCCAGTTCTTTACCTTAACTATCACTATCGATCTCTCGATCATTACATCATCTCGAGAAATATTCTACTTAAAACATATTCATTTTTATTTGTTAAACCCTATCGCTGAACTTGATATTTTTTCCTAAATGTTAATGGTCTGTTATGAAATGAGTGACGTCATTTATTCTTATTGTATATGCAGTAGCACATATTTTTGTGATTACCTCGTATTTCTTGGTATATTGTTTTATATAGTAAGGTCTCTAATATTTTCAGCATACGTAGGTAGTGTACCAGACTATTTTCCTAATCAGTTCTTTTTGTCTGTATGTCCGACTTTGTAGATACGTGATAAGATTGCTGAGTACAGTTCAACTCTGTATCAGACGCCGTGAACTGCATCAGCTCAGTACTGGACATTATATATAAAAAATGTGTTTTAACATTACCTTTGGATATGTATTAAGTTTAAAACACATTGCTTCTCTATGTGGATAGTGTTCCTTGATCTGACTTTCTCACCGTCTACCGTTGTTTTCTTCGCCGCTATTAAACAAAATTACTTATCACCGAGCCTAATAAATTTTTCAGACTTTTTTTATTTGTTCGTAATCGGTTAACACTGCAATCTCAATGCATCACAATGATGATTCCGCTATATTCTCGGATCCTGTGAAATTATAAATGTCTGTTTTACTTTATTTTTGGGTATTATCTTTTCCTCAGCTGTCAATTTCGATATAAATTCTTGTTTATTTGTTCCTCTCTCTCCCCGATTTCCCGTTTGTTTGTGTCCGGCGTCCCGTTCTGTCCCCGTAAGTCTGTCTCGATCGCGAACAAGTCCATTTTTGCGTAATTAGTTCCCTTTTCCGGATTGCGTCCAAAAGTGTCCAAAGGTGTCAGATTTCCACCTTCCACACCATGTTGGGTGATTTATTCGGTATTTCTACTAGATCTCTAGTTCTTATGGATCGACGTCTCAAAGCAAACAAGTAAATAATGCTTTCTCCGAAATTATCTCCTCTCCCGTTTGAAATGCGTTTCGAAAACCGGCCGTTACAACGTGAAAATTGGCGTGCAAGAGGCAACGTTACGGCGTGCATGCGGCGTAGGAAAAAGTGGCACGCCGTAACGTTGCCGCTTGCACGCCGTAAAGAAGTAAAGTTGCCGCGTGCACGCCGTACTCACACCATTTCTTTTTTTTCTCGTGCAAGCGGCCTGATATCGGCTGGCAAGTTGCACCCCATTTTCATTCCGCGTGCATTTTTGCATGCCTCCACGTTGCCAATTGCACCTTGCACGCCGTTCTCACGCGGCTTGCACGTCAAGTTTCTCTTTAACCGCCGTTTTCTTTATTAATAATAATAATAGTAATTAATAAGTAATAAAAATAAAGAATAATTGGTAAAATAATACAATTTATTGGCATTTGTTGATGAGGAAAATTAAAATATGATATGCCTTACATACATAGTACACGAGACATTGAAATTTTTGTCCTTACTTTATGTATGAGAATAATTCTTCGACATCTAATTGATTCACTTCACTTGATAATATATGATCAATGTTTGTTTTGCTTATCATTCGTTTATCACGAATGTCTTTCCATCTCCGTCTCACTCTCTCAACCCGTTTTTTTCTATGACTTGTTCCATATTGATCTAGATGATGATTCACTATATATAATACAAATAAAGACACCATTTTAAGCTCTCTAAGTTACGAAGATCGCATTTTTTCAGCAAAATGCTGCTACGTTAATGGCACCATTTAAATGTATTGGTTCTTCCATTGAAAGTGATGGAGTCGCAAAATTCCACTTCTTTTTATTATTTATATCGATTCTCCATCGAATAAGCAACTTAAAACCTATGTAACCTTAGCCTAAATATGTCCCTTTGCGAATAAAGTGTCTATCTGTGTCTCTCTACTTCAACACGTGTTTTCCATGTGCCTGAATTCTTTACATGACTTTACATTACTACTCACCTTATCCTCGCCTTTTATTAGTTATTAATAACTTTGAGTATTGATTATAATATCACAAACCAAACCTCATCTGCTCAGCTCCTACTTTTGTCCTATTTTTCTTTTTCTTTAGTGTACTATTACTGCATAGTTCTTTGAGCTCCGATTGTTATGCTCCGATTGATGCTTGATCTTTCTATTTTTCTTCTTCACATTCAACGAATTAATCGCGCGGCTTAGGTATGAGGGAATCAACGGAATCCGAAAAGTTATTAGACGAAAGCGGAGTGACGAGCACAAACAATAACAAGGTTAGCTTTCACCTATTCAGAGTCGTTCAGAAGTTTTGGGTTTGAGTACTTTGGAAAGTTGGCGTTCGGAAAGTAAGTATACAGTACAGTATACAGTACAGTATCTGCGTCTTGTAAGTCTTAGAGTGCAGTAGCTTTACACTGTACTGTACCTACTATATTACGTAAATACTACAGGAAGACAGCTCCGATTTGAAAATAAATGGCCTCGTCACAGCTGGGAAATTAACCGATAGTGTAGCACCTGGCAAGAGCGTCACCGTTAGTGAAGATGATGTTATTCAGCCGAGCACATCGGGGTGAGTTGATCGTACATACTTGGTTCACATCCTCAATGCTCTCTCTCTCTCGTTCTCTCTCTCAACCGAAAACTTGGCACTCTGTGGTCTATGGGATTTGCGGAAATCTGTGCAATTTTCCTTGATGCACTTCTGCAGCGTCCACTTTTCCTCGTGTTTTCCTTCAGCGTACCCCCAAAAAGTGCGCCACATCTATACCATTTATGTGCGCAGAACATATACACAGTTGTGAAGTTTCCTTGATGCTGCCTCTTGCTCCATATTTCTCTAGTGCGAACACATTACAGTAACATTTGCGTCTTTAGCAGTGCAAGCGAGGGCCAAGAATTGTTAACGTCCGACCCCACCAAGGAGGGCGGAAAATTGACATCTATTTCCTGTAGTAAACATTCAAGAAATGAGCAGGTATGCGTTATTTAATTTGTGTATGTGAAGCATAACAACTGCTTATTTAGTCTTTATTGTTTTCTTGGTGTCCACCCCGTCGACTTCATTACAACAGTTTCTTTTAGGTTCATTTCTTTGAATCAATTCATCCTTCACGAGATGACGAAGTTCACGAGGCTGAGGATCATTTTAAGCGAGTTTTTATCTTTGTTCATTTGTGTGTGTGTGTGTGTGTGTGTGTGTGTGTGTGTGTTTTTTTGTGTGCGAAAAAGCCATGTGCATAGTTACCTGTGTTAGACATCATATTTGCTATTTAGTTTAGTGTACTGCAAGTGAACTGGTAGGCAGAGTACATTTTATATACAATCTGTAATATTTTTATTATACTGTATATTTTTTCATTACTGTGTGACGGGTGCCCAATTCGTAAACGCTCCAAATTTTTCAGAAAGAATTCGGTAAAAGTGTCCGTGATGATTACCATCACTTTTCTATTCTTCTTCGTCGAGTTGACGTTTGGAATCATAAATCGATCAATAGCACTCCTGGCTGATTCGTATCATATGTTATCTGATGTGATGGCGCTTGTCATAGCTCTCGCCTGTTTGAGGGTACATATTTTTTCTTTTTTCTTTTTCGCTGTTTTTTTATCTGAAGATTTTGTCACCCACGTTCAGTAACGTTTCTGACCACTAGTGCTATTTTTTTTTACTAAAATCAAGCAAGTTCACAAATAATTCGTTAAGAACTCGCACAATTCGTGAAAGTCCTATAGAATCGTTTAGATTGCCCGTCGTGACTCAGACCGTAATGGGTTCGGCTGGGTGCGCGCAGAAGTGCTCGGTGCTATGGCCAACGCCGTCTTCCTATTGACGATGTGTTTCACAATTGTTGTCGAGGCACTTGGCAGGTTCATCCATCCAAAGGCAATGTCACATCCCATGCAGGTGTCTAAACATATATTTTAGATTTTGGGGCTAGGTGTCTTAGGCGAACTGCGGTTCGTAGCCCGTTTTGCCTCCTACGCGTGCCACCGTCTTATTACACTACCTTACTAGACTAATTTATTTGGTAGCAATTTCAGATTATTGACCCAAACTGTTGTTTGGGAGGACTGTTACAATCTCAGTCCTAGTAGCCAATTATGCTCTTTTTAGGTACTTATCGTTGGTTTCCTCGGTTTACTGATCAATTTGGTCGGAATTGGAATGTTTCATGGAGTGGGTAAGTAGAACACCTCATTTCTGAATTGTTTCCCAGTTGCTGCTGACAATTTATGCACAGCGGTGACACCAAGAATTTTTAGGCCACGGGCACAGTCACGGTGGAGACTCTGGCCACGGACATAGTCATGGTGGAGGTGGACATGGACATTCACATGAAAGTGGAAAGAAGAAGAAGGACGGAGTGAAGAAGAGGTGACCGCACTTCATATATTAGGAAATAAAATTACTAAACTTAAAGATGAATGTTAAAGCTTTACCCTTGCTTGAAACTTGATCAGACTCGTGATAAAATCAATATAGAGATCTTACAACTAATTAAAAAAACATGAAAGTACCATTCGATAAGATGAATATTCCGCGAGTAATTTGAAAGCAAAAATAGCTACAGTATATTTAGAATGTTTAGAATGCTTATTAGACCACACAGCTGCGTAAACCCACGCCTTACATGTTAGAGTTATGCACCACACCGCAGCCAGAATCTATTAAACATAAGAAGGAGAATTTCCGATTTCTTTGGCTCGACTGCTTTCCTTTGTTAGCGCGATAGCGCTAACATAGTTTGGGTTTTGCTCGATTGTTTTGAGCAGGGTAACAACGTAAATTAATGATAAGGAGTGTCAATTGTAGCAGGGCGCCTAATTATATAACTTGTCTGTTTTAAATTAGTGATTTTTTTCAGTGTGGAGGAGATATGTGACGACTCCGATCTTCCACCTCCCAGAATCAGGAACCGAGCTGCCTCACAAATGAGCATCGATATATCACATAATGTCAGTTTATTCACATAAGAATCATTTTTTTTATCAGGCTGATAATGTCAGTAGGGTTTCTCGCTCTCGTAGCGGAACAGTATGATTTAGTGTATTCCACGCACCTCTCTCTCTCTCTCTCTCTCTCTCTATGACTACGGACTATGACTACGGACTACTCTCGCCCATTTGTGGGTGGTGCTGTTTACGTTTTGTGGGACTTCGAAGCTTTCAAGTACACGCCATCGTTTTAGCATCTAGCACTGAGACTCGTTGGCATGGACGAGACTCTGGATGCTATGGCTCCTCTGCCTCCCGGAACCCCTGCACAACATCAGGGTGAGGAATATGTGATGTGTCTTTATCATAGGACAGTTTTCACTATAACCTGTAACACATCTGCTATTCTCCTTTGTTAAAGCGAAATACCGGCCGGTTTTTGAAACGCATCGAGTACACTGCTTTCTTATGCTTCATATGCAAATGAGCATTAATTAGAATGAACAGTAGACCCCAACAGACCCCAATTAGCATAACCGCATAAGAATGCAGATATTTGAGGTGCGTTTCAAAAAACCGGCTGGTATTTCGCTTAATTCAAATAGTCCCGTTAATTCAGATATGCAAAGCATACACCCTTTGATCCGTTCATTGCATTACATACCTACTCTACATACATAAGAATACGTTCATGCTTAGACAATACTAAACTAGTCTTATCGTTTCAATTAATTGTGATAGCTGTTTTTTTTGCTGTCTGCGATGTGCTTTTTGGTTGAATATTAGTTTTACAGAAGCCGAAAACTTGAATATGAGAGGTGTTCTTCTCCACATTTGTGCCGATGCAATTGGCTCATTATTTGTCATATGCACAGCTGCTACTTCATACTGGTTCTCTTCACAACTTGGAAGTCTCAATTTATATTTGGATCCTTGCCTGAGGTAGGATGCACACAGTACATAGGAATTTTATTATATCGGCATACATGTGGCAAGATTCTAGACTTGACCTATGTATTTGGAAAAGCGTTCCTTCTTTTCGCTACCGTAGCACCACCAAATAATGAACCGAAGTTTACTTGAATTGGGCAATTACCATGCCAGTGCCAAAATGCACATGATAGAAAAAAAGAAGAAAACGGATAAGGATGTATAAAACAAGTCTAAATTCTTTTGACCTGTTGTTTCTTAATGTATATTTACAACAATCACGGTCCGGAACTTGAACCTAGATCACCTGCCCGAGAAAGCGAGATTTTATCACTCTCTCTCATTCCGACGTATGTTTTCAGTTTGATCCTGGTATGTCTCATCTCTTACTCTGCCTATTCACTTGTCCGACAGACTTCCAGTATTCTAATACGAACGACGCCGGCCTTTCTCGATATTGAGGCACTGAAGAAGGATATACAGAGCGTAAGTTAATCATTAGCATATCATTTAACTGCAAGACAACGGGTGGCAGTTTTCGGCTGGCAGGACCAGTTTTTTGCTGGCAGGATCTATAATTGAACAAACAAAAATGCAAGATCTAACAGCCACGTACATCTTTTCCTTTAGGTAAGCGGTGTAAGCCGTATACTGGATTTTCATGCTTGGACACTCGTAGCAAATAGACATATCGCTACTGTTTATATCGAATTTTGCTCATTGCAGGCGTACGATCAGGTATATTCAATTTTTCTTTATTTTCCTCTGATTACAGTACTCGAAATTGGTATTTTCGCAATTGTACACTTAGAATGTATGTCCTTGGTCATAATCACACGAGCAAACCCCTAAACTGTGAACAATTTATCACAGTAAGCGGTTAAAGTTGTTCTCACATATCCAACGACGACTATTTCCCATTGAAAAGTATTTTTGTTCAGGCATCCAGCAAAATCCGTCGTATTTTCCACCGTAATAATGTGCACTCGATCACGATTCAGCCCGAATTCTCTGTCAGTTTTATTTTTATTTTTGTTGTTTTTAATTGTTGGCTGTTTCAATTTTAAGCTTACTTACACGTAAAAAAGTTGTTCATTAATAAACAGATGAGCCAGGCTTGGGAAGGAAAGGAACGTGTGCTTTTTTACATGCTTCAATACAAATACTGTTCTTTAGAACGTGTGGTTTCAAGTATTTATGGTAGTAATACACACTAATTGGACACTTTTAATCTTTGTATGAAGTGCATCGACTATCATTTTGGTATTCAAATTAACCATATTTATTCAGACAACGTGTATTATTGAAGAAAATCCTTCGGAGGAAGAAGCAGCGGAAAGAGAAAACGCTCAGGAATGTTGCCAGTAGAGTGGTTTTGTAATTATATTCTTTTCCGTTCTTTGCTTTTAATAACTTATGTTGTTTAATATTGGTCCAGTCCTAGTTCCAGGCTCCCCTCATACGGTTTATTTTAGTGGCTACCGGCACATTGATCACTCTGCTAAGGCACATATTTGATATACATTAGTTTTATTGGAAGGAACCCTTCATATTGTTTCTCGTTCACGTTAGGTTCAAGTAATTTAATTTAATTTGGTGGTCATTTAAACAGTATTTTTTGTATCTAAATCTAGGTTAAAGGAATGGCTCCCGAAAAATGGATATGCTGCAATGGTCTCAAATTGTTGACTTATCCACAGTATCGCAGCTTGTATCGCAGCACATGGAAATTTCAGCAAATTGATTTTTTTTTTGCCTGACCCTTGTGAAAGAATTATCATTCCGTTATGTGTTTGCTCTGCTTTTTTCTTGTTTGTTAGGTTTCCACACTTTATTATTATTGTAGGTTTATTAGTAATTAGTATCATTGTTCGAAATTATTCCCTTTACTTTTCCCAGAACAACCGAATATTCGTCGTGCAATATTTTTTGGCTAATTACTGTGAATTTAGTACGCAGACGTGTTCCAATCCATTATTATAAGGCGGAAATTCCATGACATGAGTCATCCAGCTGCCTATATGGAAATAAATTACTATGTTTTGGTAGAGCCTGGGTGGTCATCTCAGATCACGTTCATTATTTAGTTCAATGTTATTAAACAATCGGAAAACTCTTTCCTTGGAGAAACAATGGTATTTTCGACCAACATCAGCAAAAATAGAATTATAGAATTCAAAAGAGTGCTTTAGAAGTAATGTACAGTGCCGAAAACGAGCAGTTGGGCCTAAAGCTAGAGTGTAGTAACATTTACATTTTCGTAGTCCTTCACAGTAGCAGACAAGTTACGGTTTCAAGTTTCAAGTAACAATCAATCAACCATTGGTGACGAATCAGAAAACGACCTTTATTGTTTACCAGACAACCAGACGTCTATCGCCGCCTGAGACGACTACTACACGGACGATATTTCGAAGTACTCATTGGGTTACTTACCCGAAACATCTGAAACACATATCCCAAAGTTTATGTAATAGGCTCGATCGCGCTTACTTAGAGAGTGGTTTGTACCAAACGCCTGAAACGTAGAAAAAGAAATGGCAGAGCTTAGCTTGCGCAAGCATGAGCTCCGATTCTCCTTCGATACTCGAAAACGGACGATATGCTATGCTATGGACCTTCTTTTCCTACACCGTCTAGTTTCTTTCGATTGGACAGGAGAAACAATGTTCTTTTCCTTAGACTTAAGAATTAAAAACCGAAAAAAAACGAAAGTACGAGAGCATGTTCCGAAGAGGGATTATGGAAAAGAGAAATAGTAAGAGGTGGCACGTGAGAGACGAGAGGGATGCCGAGATGTGCTTAGGCTTAGGCTTAGGAATGACGATCAAAGAGACAACTGTTCTTTGGCATTCCTCGTTGACAATCATCGCCCTATCACCTTCCGCGTCTCTTTTCTTCTTTCACGAAACAAAGGAGGAATAACTGAGGATGAAAGAAAGGAAGAGAGAGAGGAGGACAGGGCAACCGATAAACCACACAAAAACATTTACACCATCATTTTCTTCGCTAGGCACATGATTTACTTGATTTAATTAACTTTTTGTTATTGTAAACTTGTTTGGGTTGCTATTACAAATTAGGTAATGCCCTACTGATGCGTGCAGTGTATATTCTAAAGAAAAATAGTGTTTTTTTTTACTGGTATTTTGTGCCTCTTTATTTTTTAATTTCTCAAATTTGGTTACTGCGCATAAAGCTTGTAGACTTGATTGCTTGAGGATAGTAGCGCGCAGTCTGCGCAACATGTACAACATGGTATAGAAGTTTGACGCTCTACCCATTTTGAATCTTTTCAAGGTCCGTTAATTTAAATATGCACAACTTTACAGACCCAGGTGCACTGAACGGAACTAAACTTAACTAACAAAAACATCCATCAATCAATAACTCACAACTGTCTACTTGCTAGTGCATTGATTTGCTTTACAACTGCCGCCCCAAGGATCTTTACATTTTTCTTTTTTGACTTTGTTAATAACCGGCTGCTTGAGAAGCATGAGAAGCAAGGATTTGGATTCTTTTTAATAAACATTTTGAGGATTTGAGTATTAATATTCACACACGTGGTACCAAACATATATCGATTTTATTTTACATTTGCGATGTGGCGCATTAGTACTTCAAGGGGAATTTGACATTTCGGTCAATCCTTTTTTTTTTATTTTCATTATTGATGTATTATTGACAATACCGTATTATGAAAAAATTAAACGCCATATATGTTGCTATTGATACACTTTCCGGCGATTCAACCCTTTCTAAATTTGATTGAAAAACTGTATAAATTCATTCCAGAGTAAAACATCCCACCATCTACTTTATGTCCTATTTCAATTCAAATTGATTTCTTTCCACTGGAGGTAATGGATGCCACTACGGACGGTTTCTCACCGTCGACTTCAGGAAGCTTTGCGGATGCGGAAGGACGGCAAAATACATACTCAGTTCCTCATTCCTCTTCCAATTCCACGCAATCGCAAGCAACGAGACATTTGCGAAATGCCAAGCTTCTGACTTTGGATATCACTACCGATGTTACTCCGTCACAGGCTGCACGTCTTCCCGAATTAGCTCTCTCTAACGGTGGAAATGGTATTTCTACAGCAAGTACTCCTGCTTCAAACAGCGTGAACAATGGTAAAGAAAAATATAATTCTTTGCCGGATGGTCGAGAAATGTCTGCGCAACGAGTAGTAGATTCACCACCAAAACGACTGAAACGAAGTTTGTGTCGACAGGCGTGCGTGGAGATTACGACGTCCACTTGCCCCATATCGCCTACGATCTGCAAGGACGTAGTAAATGAGCAGACCGGTGAGGATATGAAGGAGGATATGAATATAACGAAGTTCACCGAAGAGCATGGGCATGAACTCTCACGCAACAAAGAGCAGGGGCCTGTCTTACAAATCCGTAAAGCGGAAGTTAGTAAAGCTGACGCTTTGGAGCCTTGTAATCTCGTCGAAGAAGAGGTCTCCTTAACAAAATCGAACGAGACTGTAGAAAATGTGAAACGATCTGGTAAGCCGTTATTCAGCCTGGGAAGCGAGAATATGAAAATGGAAGAGGAAGAATTCAAGAAAACGCTACTAAACGAAACTTCAAATCTCATCCGTTGCGCTTCGTTTGCCAATATGAGCTTCACTTATAGCGTGTCGATCGATAACGAGTTTGACGTTGAGGAGAATATCAATTTAAAACTTAGTCCGTCAGCTCCAATCTTGGGCGGGAAGTATAGTAATTCCACCAAAACTGGACAGTTTATTGATGTTGATACGGATGTAACCGCGAATGAAAAGACAACTACCGACAGAAATGGAAAACCAAATGTTCTACACGGGGTTGACTGTCAAGACACGCTCAAGGATTCTAAAGAAAAAGACACGATAAAGAAAGACCTAAATGAGAGACGGTCATCCTTAGACTCTCCTATGATTGTTATCCCAGTTATATCGTTAGATGAAGAGGCTGAAGTCCCAAATGTCTTCACTTTTTCTTCATCGAATGTATCGGATTCTATAAGGAGTGGGGGTTCTCCCCAACCGAAAAGTCCACCGAACATGGCACCGTCAAAATCGCAAATTATTCAAAAATGTCAAAAAGACGCCGTATTATCTCGGAAAAACAAGTCTTGCACTTCTTTGAAGACTCTTCCTGGCACCCAGAAGGATTTGACTTCGGAACATGCCGTCCAATACGAATCTTCTCCTAGCGGGACTCTGTCAGAAGCGCTGCGAAGTCCCAACATCGAACCGACTCGAGTTCAAAATCCAGCCTTCAAACCACCTCTGTCACCCAAGAAAAAATCGATGATAAAAGCACCCTCTGATCCAGTTCTTCAGAATAAGGGGTCAGGCCCAAGTGAGCCCAGAACAAATAATTCTTCCAGCAACTTGCACTATGCCGCTGTTGCGAAAGATGCCCTCCCAAAGGTCGCACCTACACCTACTGAAGACCAACCATCAACATTTAATGAAAACGCCAGAAGCGCAGATAAAGAAGGTTCAAAAGTTTATATTTCAACGAAATTGCCCGAAACTGTTCGTGGATCGTCCAAAAGTCTGCACGAAAAGGCTGATATTCGAGATTCTACAAAATCTCTTGCAGAAGAAAATTTACAAAGTGCGACGAACGTTTTGAAGGTATCAAATTGCGTGGAAAATGAGGGTGAAGAAAGAAAAAGAGAAGAAAGACATGTAGTGCGAAACCTCAAAGAAAACGAGCGGCAACTCTGTTCTGCTGG
This sequence comes from Pelodera strongyloides, assembly GCA_036852015.1. Classification (NCBI taxonomy): domain Eukaryota; kingdom Metazoa; phylum Nematoda; class Chromadorea; order Rhabditida; family Rhabditidae; genus Pelodera; species Pelodera strongyloides. Next base: position 122,849 of record JAANDG010000302.1, read on the forward strand.
GGGTTTGTAGTTTTTCTCATTTCTTTCCTTTTTTTGAGAAATGCACTTTTCTAAGAAATTAGTGGCTGATCATATGTTTAAAATTTGTTACATATATATTTTTAATTTGTTTTGTCTTAATTTAAACTCCTGTGCAACATAAGCAATTGGAACACTAATGTTGATTTAGTGGGGGAAGTACTTTGCCCGTCGCGAAACAATACCTCAAATCGAGCCGAAGTACCAAGAAGAAAAGTAGGAGTGGTATCGGCAACAGGGTCTCCCCTATTGACGTCCCCACTACGCCTACAGGATCAGACGAATATTCAGAAGGTTGGGCACAGATAAAATTATGACTATTTTTTCGTTCAAATCAATTTTTTTACATAAAGAGTTCTAACATTTTTGCTTATTTTACTTTCAAATGTTGAATGGGTTTACTTTTTTACTTTTAGAAATCCCAACAACCACGTCAGCAGGGTCGTCCACTTGCTCCACGCACAATCAACAAAGAAAACACGGATTTGAAAGTGATTTCAAGGTCGCAAGTGTGTCTTCGGCTCTTTTTTTTTTACCTTTTTCTAGATTTTAAGTTGTTTAATTGGAAAAAAACTTTAATTTAATCTCTGGTCGTCCCAACAAAGAGAGTCACAAAAATTACCGCTTTCTTTTTATTGTCGTTTTGTGAAATTCACCACGTGCCGCACATATGCTTACTTGAGTTCCAGATGGCTATTTTATTTCGCATGAGTTTGAACATGTACTTTTCGACCAATGAAACCTAAGTGCACAAAATTGTTATCTTATTCATCCTGAAATAAGGATTGGAAAACATTTGGCCACACTAATAATCAAATGGGGGAATGTTTCATGATTGTTCTTTTTAAATTAATATCAAGATATACTACGCCAGAACAAAATGTCATGGTGTGTCATGAGATGTTTTGTTGTGTCACATCCAGAAAACTTCTGTGTGTTTCAGGCGGAAAATCCACCTTTGTCTGCTAAACCACTGTGTGTTTCTGCTCTAATTGAATCAAACCGTGCACATCCAAAAATATTCGTAATTTCTGTGAAATTGAAAACCCAAAACATGCAACGGTGTCAGTCACAAACGAATTGCGCTCCTGCTTTGAGGTGAGTTATTGATTGTACTTTAATATAATCAGATACTGTCGTAATTTTCGATTATAAAAAAAATCCTTTCTGCTCATTGCATTGCTTCATTGACCATAGATAGATCACAGCCCTACGCACATGGAGATGACAGAGTTTACCTGTATCTTTCTGTGTTTGTGTTTGACCTCATTTTACGGTAAACGAAAAAAGGTGTAAAGTATGATGATCTTCTTTGTGAAACAGGAAGGATTCCCAACTTTCTGAAGCCGCTCAACAACTAAAACGTGGATTGTCCACGGAACGACAGACTAACCGGCCAGCGCCTTTGATGAGGTTATTGCCTTTCCGAGATAGGAACCATAGTTATCAAGGGGCGACCATTACATTATTGTTTACTCATTGCCGGTTTATTTTATATTATTCTTTTTACACTAACTGACCAACTACTTCGTAGTAGTTGAGAAAGTTACTTTACTTCCTTGCTTTCGTATTGACTGAGTATTTTCTAGGTATTGATATTACAGCTTCATTTATTTAGAACGCGATCTACAGTATTCTTCCCTTCACTTTCGCGTCAAAACTCCGTGTCATTCACCTTTCAATTGAGTCCGCATTTGAATGGACTACCGGACGAAGCTCTAATTAGCATATGCAAATTGGTACATTTTATACGTTTCGTGAACAAGTCACGGTAGTTTTCTAACAACCGTCAACCCAGCTACGTTCTGTGGCGCGCAGAGCGCCGCATACTTTCCCGCACGTTCTGGGTATGCGCGCATACTTTCCCGCATGATCTGACTGTGCGCGCGTACTTTCCCGCATGATCACGGTGTGCGCGCATACTTTCCCGCATAGAGCGCCGCACATGGTCTTCCGGAGCAATGTCTCCGAAATCACAATTTTGACAATTTGGATCGCCCTATCGCCCAACTGCGAGCGCATACTTTCCCGCGTACATTCCCGCATAGAGCGCCGCGCACTCACGAAAATTCTTCTCTCAAGAAATTATTTTCAGCTGCAATACCGTAGTTGCAACAAATAGTTGCCACAAATAATGGAGTTTCGCCGCTAAAGTGCATTTTTTTCTCAATTTTTTTCTTTTCCCCGTTCGTTTTTCGTATTATTTTCCGTTTGTTTGGTTTGTTGGGTATATTTCTTTATTTACTGCCTAAGCGAATCTCCCATTGTCATCCCGATGAGTACATATGATAGAATTTAGTACATTTTAAGGTTTTATTCACTTGGAGTTCCATTGACGTTTTTTGATGAACTGTTCTTATGTTTATTGTCTATTGTTTATTGTGCAGGATGTCTGCAGCAGGTGCAGGATGAAAAAACATATGTCTGTATCCCGTAAGGCTGAAGGAATTAGCCTTGCGATATGGCTTCACCTACGACATCAATGAGAAGTGCGAAGTGCTAATTGTAAGTATCTTTTTTCTACTTATTGTATCTTGAAATATTTTATACTCCTACTCATGCATCCTATTAACTTAGTCCACTTTTTTTTACTTCTCGCCATTCTATACAAAATAGTTCCACAGTAGCTGAGTATCTATTATAGTTTCTTATTACTTATTACTCAGTTTATTTGCAGCTTGCTTTATTTTGTTGTGGCTTGTAACCGTAGACATACAACCGCAAAGTCCCTAAGTTTACTTAACTAATGTTCCTTAATTCATCTAGTAACGTTTAGAAGTTATTGATATGAATAATTATGTTGTATAGTATTGTGTAGAGACTTATATTGATGAAACTTTTGCTAGCAGTCTATTTCATTACTATTATGAAAGTAAGTTCCTCAAGTTTGATCAATTCGCAGTCGCAGTCTATTTTGAATTATTTTTAATGGTTTAAAATATTTTGCTTTCACTTTATTTTACTCTATCAATGGAATTAATAAAATTATTTTATCTCTTTTGTATGATATTTTTTATATTGTGAAGTGGGCGGGGCAAGGGGAGGAGCCTAATGGCCAGTGTAACCGCGTAGAGCGCCGCGAACTTACCCGCATAGAGCGCCGCGCACTAACCCGCGTAGAGCGCCGCCGACTTTCCCGCATAGTGCGCTGCAGACATACCCGCGCAGAGCGCCGCTCACTTTCCCGCCTTGTGCGCCTCTGCAAAAGCGCACAAGGCGGGATGGTACGCGGCGCTCTGCGCGGTTGAAGACCAGAGAGGCACCCAGCCATCGAGTAACATTTGAGTTCGAATTCATATACGCTAATAGTGTACAGGCTCTCAGTTTTTCATGTCCGCTTATTATGTGAGCTTACTTGAAGGGAAAACATAAAAATATGACTTTTTGCAATCGTAAATGAGTTGTCCTTACGTACGTAAGTTGTGAGACACTTCGACAAGGTCGTAAGGGGTTTGCTGAAAATTTACCGTATCTTTTAATTAAACGAGAATATATTTTTAATTTATCATGTTATATATGCATGTTTCGTGGAGAAATACGGTAGTATTGACAGAGTTACACCGAATTTTGGGATACTTGCAAATAGCAAATGCCATAAAACTACATTCAGCTTTCATTCACCGACGTTCGGAGTGTCAGTCAAGTGTGCCGATCGATAAGGAATACCGTAATCCGGAACCGACACGAATTTAATCGATTAACGGTCAACGAGATGCGCTTTGATTATAAGTGGACGTTTGCTGTGAGTTTGGATTAAGATAAGCTCAAGCAGATTCATCTTCGAATAATTATGTCACTCATTTAATTTTTTTATTGCATTTAGCACTACCCACTACCTCCGTTCGAAACTTGGTGGGACGTTCTTGTAGACTCCCAATCAATATCCGTTTCCACGTCAAGTCGTCCAAAAGCCGTCGAACTGGATTCAACCGATAACTTTGATCTCTATCTCAAAGTTATACTACCCACGTATACGCCTCAACGAATTATTTTGGTGTGTTCGTTTTTAGACTTTCTTTATCATTAAAGGCGTGCAATCGTCGTTTTTTCAGTGCCTATATGGCGTCGTTTCGGCGGGAAACATGGCAAGCCGTTTCTTGGCTGCGTGCTTTCATTTTTCCCATATCAACTCTCCTCTAGCATTTAAGTGATTGAAATGGTTTCCTCCGGAATGAAATTTTTTCAACTTCGGGATTTGGGGAACTTTATTACCCGACATGTAGCTCTTAGATGCATGTAATCCTAATTCTAAAATTAGAAATTTGATCCATTTTTGTTCTAGAATGATCTCAGCGAAGAGTTCTTGATACTTCTAGTGAGAGGTATCGCACATGCAAATTGGGATAAAATGGACCATGTTGAGGTAGGATTTTTTCTTTATTTTTTTTCATTGATTTATGTATGACAAACTGGGAAAAATCAATTTTTACACGGATCGATGTACACTGTAGTAGTTTATGCGGAATGAAAATGGTTCTTACATTGAAAGAATGTTTCACTTCAAACTTCAAGCCGACAATTGTTTCATTTTCATAGTTGTAGTTATAATACACCCAATATGGATCATAATATGTAATCGGAAGAAAAAATGTCCACATCCACGCTGATATAGTTTGCTCCTAGTGTGCATTGTAGACTGTGTTGTCCCACATTCAAAAGACAACTTGCGTACCGTAGCCGGCATGAAAATAGCGTCGTGAACGCCCACTAATTCTAATAACAAACTAGAAAGATACGTAGGCATTAGAAGTTATGAATTCAGTGGGGATCTAGATTCTTAGGAACAGAGTATAGCAGGCTCATGCATAATTTCCTCATTTAGGTTAAAGACACATGGCGAAAGATGTCATCAATTACAAGGGCAAAAGTGCTGGCGGTGACCAAGTCGAGGAAGCTGAGTTTGGTGGCCGGAAATGAGTAAGTGAAAGTGATGCCATTTACAATTACAAAATACTAATTTTATATCCGGTCCAATACTTTTATGTCTCGTCCGGCGTCGTCAACAAAGTACCTTCAGAAAGGTTTCTTAGTGTATTGTTACACTAATCATATTTTAGAATTGTGAACCGTCGTTTTGAAGATTTTTCCTCATTGGACGAATTCCGTTCTGTTATTCCATCAATGGGATCGTACAGCGTTAGTTGAGGTACGGTATGACGTGGATTTGGCTAGAAACACATTACTTTTTACTTTTTAATAGATCTATATGTCTTACAATTAGCTTTTCGCGCTGTCTTACAATTAGCTTACAATTAGTGTTCTTTTGCTTTCGATTGTGCAGAAAGAGAAGAATTTCAGATAAATTACTGTGAAAACAGTATTCCATAACACACAAACTAACAATAAGCTAAAGAATACCCCCCGAAAGGCTTCCGATGTTTTCTCAGAATTTATCTGGCGAAAACTTAGGTTTTCACGGTAGACGGAACTGAGTCAAGCTGAATTATTCGTGACTACTGTAGCTTGTCGGGAGGTTTCTTGTCTTATGGAACGCGAATATTCTTTCACGGCGTGTACTTCTGGAGAAAGAAACATTATACATATAAATCTATTTCCAGCCACCCCTTCGCAGTTCACACAATGAGAAGAAGCCTCAGGAAGGAGTAACTTATAAATATAAATGCTATGAAACATTAGATAAACTGTTGATAGTTGTTTTGTTTGTTTTTTTCTCTGGTTTTACATAATAAGCGTAGAAGTCAACATGAAAGTTATATGCTAATTTATGACCAGATGAGCATTGGACTTCTTTACGCGGGCAAAAATCATTACGCTTTCTTTGATAGATTTACTAACAACTGACTAAACCGTGAGTCGACTTTTGATACGCATCGGTTTGCTTATATTTCGTATGAATCTACTATAGGGCATTTCCCTTTGTCGTATATGAACTTTTAGAACATTTGCGGATCCCATAATAAGCGAATTGTAACCAAGTTCGCTATGTAGTATTCGTAAACATTTGATTGAGAAATATATAATTACATAAATTGTGTAGGACCCAGCCGTTCGCAACACACCAAAATGGCAGAACAGAGAAACGAAATGGATTTTCCCAGGTGGAAATTTTCATAATTGTAGTGTATTTGTGCCTGATTGCTCTACTCCGTCCCATGCCTGAGATCCAGATCCTTGACTTCGACGACGTACGATAATACATTATAGATAAGCGAGGAAAACTCCATATATTCGAAACACCTCTCTCTCCCTATCTCTCCCTCTCTCCCTATCTCTCTCTCTCTCTCTCTTTCTGTCTCTCTCACACTCTCTCTGTTTGTCTCTCTGTGACTCACCCTCTTTAGTTTGTTCAATGCACAAAGCGCCCCTGTAGTGTTCGTCGCACATCGATTGCGGGTTTTTCTCTGTGTGATAAACTCGATTTCCAACCGCGGAATATTCCTGAATTTGGCCCCCAAATGTAGTTGTGCTTAGTGCATCTCCATAGAGACATGCTACTGTATTATTACTGTTGCCGATTTGTTATTTAAGACATAATAAAGACCAAAAAGACTTATGGTTGACAAGGTTTTGAAATTATTTGAATAAAAACCACCCTTACTATTTGCTTGCGCCAACTTTTAAGCAATTTCCTCTATTTTTATTAGGCGTCTGGTTTCCGTTCCGTTCCCTTCCTTTTACATATACATACGCTACTTGTTACGCGTACTATGTGTTGATAGTGCAGGCTAAAATGTTGTTGTCTTCTTCGAATTGTAGTCTCTATTTCTAGTTTCAAATTGCGCTTGTTTTGTAGTTTGATCCTCCTTCCAAGTCCAAGTGATGAACATACTCTTCACGAAATCTAATTGTCACCCAGTTGCTATCTTTATTTGTGCAATTGTTTCGCAATTCCTATCCCCATCCGCTTAGCCAATCCCGCCTATCTAAATTTGCGTATGCAAATTTCCGTTTAGCCATACCGAGTGAACTTTCGACTTCGTAGTTTACATTTTTTATCGGTTTTTGAAACACTTCGTGGACAACTGAATTCTTACGTATTTATGTTAATTTGCTCGAATTTAGCTCGATTTTTTATGCTAATTTATGTTCATTTGCCCTTTGCATGCGCTGCATAATAGTACTAGACTACTCGATGCATTTCAAAAACCGGCCGGTATTTCGCTTTAAATAATATTCTTTTGCGCTAGGTCGTGTGCCAACCGCTGATGAAATAAAGCAAAGTTAGCAAAGTGCGCCTCTCATCTCACGTCTTACATCATATGTCGTGATATGAAAAATCCAGTTCCGCTAGGCTGAAACCCTGCTTTTTGGGTGAGCTTTGCGGAATAAACGATCTTTAATGCATTTTTAGTAAAATATATTATGCAGGGTAACCTATAAATGTTTCATTATTACCGTCATTTGTTATGTTTTTTCTTATCCTATGTTTCAACAACTCCTGTCTTCATGCCTCTTCCTCTTACCCTTTTTGTTTTGTTCTGTCTTGCTATAGTTTGAAATGTTTTTAAAAATTATTGTACACATTGTCTTTTTTTTTCTTTTTCTAAGATGAAGCTAAATTATTCTCATACTGCGAGTGATTGCAACATATAAAGGGCGGAGCTTCTCGGAGTAGATTGATAACTTTGCTTAATATAGCGTTGAATATTGGTCCACAGTTCATGTTTTCGCACCCGTTCACTTTTGGTGAATACTGTCTCTTATTGACAAATACAGTGCACAGTAAACATATGCCGTTCAAATATTATTGACAAATACAGTACGGTAAACCAGGTTCACATATTTGCAAATACGATACAGTAAAAATTAAATCGTTCACGTGTTCAGTTCAGAGTATCATGCTTATTGCACCATTACTGTCTACAATCCTGAAGCAATTTACTGTTTTGACTAAATGTCCTATCTATGTCATACTTCATATCGATGAACGTAAAGAAATGCACGTTGGTCGGAGACGTTAACTTTGGTTTTGCCGGAACGATCACCGATCCCGTTTTATAATTATCTTCAGAAGGCGATGTTTTGTCTTTATATTTGTAGTTCGTTTCAGTTTTCCTATGTTCTCGTGGTGGGCACCTACTACGGTGCCCTTGGAAGCTGACTGGCCACCTCTGGATATTCTGTCGCCCAATTTGGTCGTCGTGCTTCTGGTCCTCATAAGTATTGTGAGTTTTTCTGCCAACATATTTGTTTCATGTTGCGAACGCATGTGCGACGGTGAATGCATCATTTGTCCATTTAAGCCTGCCTGTGAAATTCATTTGTACGTACTTCTGAAGTTAGAAGTTTCTGTCTATAATGAGATTCCATCGACTAGTATTTGTATCTCTATTACATATTGAACATTGCAATTGAAATCGCAGCAAGCTTGAATCCTTATGTTCATGATATGTTCAACAGATAAATGCAAGTCTAATTCCGAAATAGGAGTACGAACAATTATGACAGTACATATATGCTTAAAGGGTCAGGCCCATTTCAAATAACCCTTATTTTTGATGATTCCATCTGATTCTCCATGTCAAATATAGTAGGATGTGGTATTTTTCTAATTTTCAAGTGCAAAATTCACGCAGTATTCAGCAATTTACCATTGCCAGTCATACCCAACTATATATCGCATTTGTCACGCCCCTCTGCGCTAATTGGGCAATATGCTCTTTTGGGCGTGGCAATTGCGATATAGGCCAATCAGCGCGAATGGGCGTGACAACTGCGATGGATTGTTGTGTATGACTGCCCATGGTAAATTGTTGAAAACTGCGTGAATATTGCGAATGAAAATTGGAAAAAAAATCAGCCTACTATATTTGAAACGGAGAATCCGAGGGAGTCATCAAAAATAGGGGTAATTTGAAATGGGCCTGACCCTTTAAGTCTGACATGACTAGAACCATGCACTTACTGGGGAGCAAATTCGAACGCGGGTAGTATGGGTGAGAGTGCACAAGTTACCTTTGCGCCACAAGTGAAAATAATTTCTTATGTCAAGTAAAATTTCTCTCATTTAGGTTCGCTTTCTTCATCTGTTCTCCAGTCCCGCTGTGCCTGAAGTGTCGATCGTAGAGAAATCGGACAAGAACAAAATCCTAAATGTTGTCAACAATATGCCCATTCTAAAGCAACCGTTCGTCGTTATTCATTTTCTTACTTTTAATTTTTATTCTTCTCTGCATTTCAATGCAACAGTTAGGCAGCAAATAATATCGACTATGAACAGAGATCATATTCACCAAAACACAAGGAGCCCTCCCTGGCCTCCCCAGGGAGCTAAGAGTTCGTAGAGAGTGCGGGAGCAGAAGAGATTCAGAGTCCCTGTGTGTTGGTGAATACGGCCTCAGGAGGTCGTTTGTCCTACTGTATTTCTCATGACGACCCGCCATGGAATTGCCTACTACGTGCACATGCAAATGCAATTTACATTTGTTACAACGTATACAATTACGGTCTCGTGGTCTATTGTCTATTTGTGTCCCTGACAAAAACTACTTTATCTTTCACACACACGTAACGTTCTTTATTTCAGATATAAACCGCCGCATCTTTGGGGAAGAAATGGTCATATTCAGACGGCCGCGTATGGAGTTCTTGGACACGCCAATTTAAGGCGAACGGCCAATCGTAGGATCAGTAATAAACTGGTTGACGGTACGCTATCAATTGTTATCGAAGTATTTAGGCAAGGAAAAAGGAATGCAGTGTATACGGTTCGACCAAATCGCCCTGTTTTTTTTTTGCTTTGGGCCAAGCAGTTGGTATACTTTCCATAACTAATCATTTGTAGGTAGTACGATCACTTTTGACATCTTCGAACCACTTACGCAGTCGGAATCGGGAAGTGACGTCACCCTTGCACTGACTCCCGGGATTGCAAACTCATCAGAGAGTAATTATATTCGGTATGGAGATTTGTGAAGAATGCATGACACTGATGTTGAGGTTGGAGAACATTGGGACCCAGTGTTTTGTAGCAAAAAAAATTGTAGCACAGTTTCCGCCATACAACTGTAGATTGTCGGTTGTCCGAATTTTTTTAACTATACGTCTTTATACGTCTTTACTACGGCAACATATATATTTTTTTTACTTTTTTAATATAAACGTTTTTTACTACATACTACTTTTTTTTTTATTTTTACTGTAAAATCATTCCGCCGTTTTTAGTACGCTTGTACATTGTGCACAAGAGGCTGGCTATCGATGCTGCGTGCTGAATCATTTGGGCGCTCTGAGAGATGTGCCACTTACCGGCAACAGAATCTTCTGCTATGGTATGTCTTAGCATTGTATACATGCACAATATGTTTTTGGTCTGGCTTTCGACTTTAGGCGCTCCTTTACGGAGCATTTTATATGTGACAAGTTGTTTTTATAGGTGGAATTGAAGAATTGACCTCTATGATGGACTGGATGATGGAGCAATATCCACACACAAAGTTTATCAATATTGGTCGGTTTTGTTAACCCATTTCCAAATGAGTGTCTTATATGGTATTGTCGCGTAGAGTTCTTTTTTTTTTTTTTTTTTTTTTTTTTTTTTTTTTTTTTTTTTTAGCAAGGTTTTTTTTTCAGGATTCTTCTGGCATGAAATTAATCGTTTACATAGGTCATCAAATGGGTGAACCCATTTGGTGACGGTTCACTGTTTTTTTCGTGGGCCTGCCCATTTGTTGACCAACTCGTGACCAAGTTTCATCGAAAACCGTCATCAGGTGGTCAGGAAATAGTCGTGAACCAGTCACGAACCAGTCACCTTTGGTGATGGGCCAACGGTTTCGGAAATTATCTCCTTTTCCTGCGTAGTCTTTCTTTTGCAGGTTTTAGCATGGGCGGAAATCTGACGACCAAATACCTTCTTAGTTTGAGATCTACTGAGAATCTACAAAAATGGTTAGTCGGATTGCTACTGAGATTTTCTGTATTCTAACCATATAAACTGTTTACTGTGTTTCATAAATTCATATGAAAGTTGAACTTTTTGGCCCCTAACTGCCATAAGGCCCCTTGTATTATTGGTTAACTTTCGCATACTTACTGTATTGACCACTTCCTTCAAGGAGCTGCCTAGCCTTTTTCCCGAATAATGGGTAATCGACTTAAATGTGTGTAATTGCGTACAGTAACTGTTAATCATTTAGCAATCGCATCTTGATGGGTCTCTCTGTGGGACAGGGTTATTGTGCGGTGAAAAGCACGCCAATGTATCACGATTGGCAGAACGGACGACGTGCCTACAATTACATAATTACGGAAAATATGAAAAGACTACTGAGGTAAACCATTCCCACAAACGTGAAATTTGGCGTGCAAGCGGCAACGTTACGGCGTGTATGAGCGTGGAAAAAAGTGGCACGCCGTTGGGTTCTGGCGCGCAAATTGCCCCCGCCGTAACGTTGCCGCTTGCACGCCGTAAAGAAGTAAGGTTGCCGCTTGCACGCCATACAGTTGCCGCTAGCACGCCGTACTCACGCCTCGGGCTTTTGGCGTGCAAGTAGCGTGGCTGGCAAGTTGCTCGGCATTTCTATTCCGCGTGCATTTTTGCACGCCACAACGTTGCCAAATGCACTTTGCACGCCGTAAGGTTGCCGCTTGCACGCCAACTTTCGTCAGTGTTTTACTGCGTTACCGACGAGTGCACGCGGCTCTGCAGCCACCGCGTTGCGCCACCTTGTTCGTTGATGCGCCGTAATGTCTTGGATTGAACATTTCTCTAGATTTTTGCGTGACTTATCTCCGGTGCTACATTATGAATGCTCGGAGCTCGGAGTTTGAGCGTAAAAATGAGTTTCCTCTCCATGAAAAAGGACTCCTATTGTAGAACTCACTACGCGCAAGCAGTCGAACCACATGTGAAATCTGGTCTCATTGATGAACAGGTATGTTTTTATGATTTTTTTTTTTTGAACTTTTTTGGTACTTTTAATATTATTTTATTTTCAATATTTGATCAGGATGTTCAAACCAACACAGTCTAACTTTAATGGTAAGAAACTCAAAGGCGCAGGACTAAACTTGCAAAACCCGAGCAGTTGTATTTACTATTTATTGTCCGTATTCGCTTACCATGTGGATGATTGCAGCTCTAAAAATCTGTAGAAACATCGATTTAAAACTGAACACTGAATCGACATTGGATTAAGCGCAATAGTTTGTGTGTGTGTATCTCTTGTCTTTTCGTTTAGCGTCTCTGGTCCTCCACTTCCATCGTATCTCTCGACGAGAACTATTCGAGGAGGGTTTTCGGACTGGACGACCGTACGTTTATTGTAAATTTCGTTTATTGTAATGTATCAACATTTGCTTTTCGGAGGCTCAGGCTCAGGTATACACTGATACACTAAGTGTTTTACACTGATGAACCATGTCTCTCGGATTTGGACGAATATAATATATTGTGCATGAAACTAAAAGAATGTGATTATTTCTGCCATTTAGTGGAATCATTTTACAAATGGGTGAGCTGTTTCCCACATCTTGATGATCTTCCCCTTCCGATGATCTTTCTGAACGCACTTGACGATCCAATCGTGCCGGAGGGACTTTGGAAGCCAGTGCAGGTTAGTGCACTGTTTGTTCTTGTCCTCACTCACGTGACTATCGATTGGATCCAAGGGATAACTACAAAAGGTTGCTTGGCTTAGTTTGCCTTCAAACATTTTGTCCGTGTGTCTGTTTTTTTTTTTGGCCACTCAGCATAAGAACTCATCACAACGGAACTTGACTGGTGTGGTGGCAAATTCCCCATTTCTTTCAGGAATTGTGTAAGGAACGCGAGGACGTGTGCTTTATTCTCACACAACACGGGGGACATTTGGGATTTCTGGAAGGATCTTCATTCCATCCGAATAGTGTCACTTGGTTGGATAGGTAGGCAATTGTTACTTATGGGTAGTTGCGGTGATTGATGTCGACGTCATTGATAATGTCTTCTCCGAAAAGGGAGAAGCAAAATTATAATTTATTGTTATTATTAAATAATAATAGAGTATTATTATATTGTGGTAACATGATAGGACTTGGTACAATTGTAAATTTGTTGAAATTAGAAAAAACTAGTGGGCATTTTTGGCTAGCAATAAGATCCGTCCATGGAGTTTTAAACGTATATTTAAACCTAAAAGTCTCTTCAGGTTCATTGTTCAAATGGTCGACGCTGCTGTGAAGGTTCTCTAACGTTCTAATTAATTGGACATTTTTTTAATGTTTTATGTCTGTGTTGGGGAACTATCTTTCTCACTCTCCTATCACCCTATGTTTTTGTTGCTTTTCATGCTAGTTACTGTATAGTTAAGAAAATGTTATTCATATCTCAACGTTTTACTCTTTTATTACCCACTGAAATTACTGATCATTGCATGTAACAATACACTGGCATCGTATAAAGAAAGTGACTCTGCTATGTTCTCATGGTACCTTGTATTCGACTACCATGTTTAGTTTAGCTGTTTAGCTTCTTGATTTAGAGAATATATAGACTTTTCTTTCCTTACTGACTTGACTAGTGAATCAAACGTTTATTCTCGCTTGTTTTGTCGATCTCATTTACGGTTTTTATTAAAGCTTTATTACAAAGTTGGCAGTATCTTATTGTGTAAAGGAGATGGCATTATGTCCACACCGGGAAGTGTTCTCAAGCGCAGCTATTAAAGGGAATATGTATGCCCTTTTTGAAGTTAAGCTGTATTAATAGAATGTGTGTTCCTCATTAAGGAAACAACAAAAATTGTTAAAAGTTTCCCATTTAAAAGAAAATGATTTTCAAAGTTCATCTTTTCCATAGTAAACGCGTTGCTTGACCCCCTGGCTTACACGGCAGTGCTGATGGAGCAAAAATTTTTGCATATGTGTGCATACATCGGCATATAGCATGCAACAGCGACATATTTGCATGCAAATGAGAATATTCGAATTTACATATTCAGTCGCCTACTTAAATTCATGTCTGGTGTGGAAACTCTAGTTTCGCAGTTGTTTTGCTCATTTTGAGTGCCTACATATTCCCTTTAAAAAGAAACTACTATAACTGTATAACGGCCGGTTTTTGAAACGTATTGTTGGAAGACTAGAAAGGTTTTTTCAAAATTTCAAAAGATGCCTTCACGGAACGTAGAATTCAGTGTTTGCGGAGCTTTGTTCATATTAGAATTCCAATTTCGGAAATAAAAACGTGAAAAATTTGTGAGTTGATATTTCTTACCGACTCTTATACAATTTTTTGTAAACCTCAACTATTACATGTTCTTGTAAAGTACAATCTTCGCCTTCTGATTATTGATTAAATGCAACGATCAATGTATTTGGGTGGACCGAGCAGATATTTTGCCGGAGGATCCGCGGATGCGGACACCGGAGCTGCGGATACCGGAGCTAAAGTAGCGACGACACAGGTAGGTTGTGTTTTATGTGGCAAGGAAAGTAATCCTTGCTTGTTTCTGTATTATCTTGGATTTCTCATTATGTATTATAATCTTAATATACAGTGCAGCGCACAAGTATACGGGCACCCCCAAATCTAGTACTAAAAAGCACTTTTGAGAAAATCATCCTACCAAATCGGGGATGGCCAAAAACCTAGTGACAAGGTCAGAAGTGTTTGTTCATAAGTCATGTGTTTCTACAAGGTCTAGCGCAGGTAGCAACATCTTGTAGATCTTTTCATGGATTCTTGAAGTTAGGCAATTGCGAGGCTTAGTTTAAGGGGTAGATGGCTCGCCATGAAAAGATCTTGGGCGTCATTAATAGATCCAATAGAAACACGATTTTAATATACTATTAGAGAGGAAAAATAAAGTTGCAGGGTGATGTTTGTTGTCATGTAGGGAGGTAGCAACCACTGGATTAATTAGCCGTGTGGTAGATGGCCAGCGTCCGGTTAGCCCGAAGAATACGGTAACCACAATGGGTACTGTCGCTCCTACCGCGGGAAAGGCTGCCGACGGGACGAAGAACCCGCAGACCGGGACGGGAACTGGAACGGGGACTTCGACAAACAACACGGGCGGTACGAAGACAGATCCCAAGCCTACGGTAGGCACAATGCCACGTAATGAGCTGAACCAGAAGACAATGGCAGTGCAATTGACGCAGAATATGCCCGTTAGACCTGATAATAGGGCGGCGAGCATGCAGGCTACGGTAGCACTACCAGTCTCTATCAATCAACCGGTGGGAGGTCCGGTCCCACAAAATGTCAAAGCGGAAGGAAAAGCTGCTCCCGCAAAAACAGAGAAAGAAAGAAAAGAGGAAGAGAAAGAGAAGGAGAAAGGAGGAAAAGAAAAAGAAAAAGAGGAAAAGAAGGAGAAACCGAAGACGGAAAAGGCTGGAGGAGCAGAGAATGCGGAGAAATATGCAGATAAGGTTAGAGTACATGTAATCGTTATATATACCTTTTAAGGTACTAAATCACTATGCATTGCTTTTGTGCTGATGATTGATGATTTTATTGCGTTTTTTTAACAATTACCGTAATTTTATCTTGGGTATGAGACTAACAATAAACATCTCATGAAAGTCAATTCTAACTGATCCATTTCAGCAGATTGGAAACAGCCAAAAGAAGAAAGGGGAGGAGAAAGGTTTAGTTTTTAGTTTCAGTTTCTTCCGATTTCCAGTTTCCGACCCAGTTTTGATTTCGTGTTTCAGTTTCCATTTTCTCGAGTTGCGTTCGTGTTCTCACTAAATTATGTGTTTTTCAGCATTGGAGAGTCCAGTTCCTGCGGCAGGTTCATCAGGGGTTGTGAAGAAAATTCGAAAAGAAGGATATTTCAAAAAGGGAACTCTGGTTCTGAATCGCTACGAAGTGAGCGAGTTGGTCAGTTGGGGAGGATTTGGAGAAGTATACAGGTGAGGGAAGTTTATGAGATACGGTGTAGTATGTAAGAGTATCTGGTGATGCGCAGTGGAAAATGGGTGCGCATACATCTCGTCAGACTCTCACTCGGTCCCACGAGCCCGCTGGGCGCCCCGTTCGCGAAAAACATGTTAAATAGGGCGAAGTCGCCGCGCACCATACTAATTTCGTCAGTGTACTGTAGCTTTTCTTTTTTTCCAATAATTCGGCAAAACGAGGCCATCAGGGCAAATTACATAATTACCTAACCACCTTCAAAAATTATGAGGTCTGTCTGTCTTGCTGTAACTTCACGTAGAAATTGCCGACTTGTACTAGTTAACACTCCTTTGTCTCATACGCCAAACCAATCTTTGCGCTGCAAAATAATGGCCTGTCAAACAAAAATCCAATAAAGTTCAGTGCAATCGATACGTCGACTAAAGAATTAGTGGCTGTGAAAGTGGACACGGGAACAGAAATACGAAGAACAAAATTGGAAATTGAAGTGATGATTCAGCTGAGGGGAACTGTGCGTACTTGTATTCTAGTATTATAGACGATGCCTTAGGGCGCGTTCGGGATTGATTTTCCGAAAGGAAACCATGCAAATTCATCGTTCGGGATGGACATTTTGGAAACGTTCTAATGCTTGGAGAAAACGAAAAATACAGTATGAATTAGCATGCAAACCATGCTATTTTGTACTGTTCCATGCTAATTCATACTGTAAAAATGTTCATCCCGAACGATGAATTTGCATGGTTTCCTTTCGGAAAATCAATCCCGAGCGCGCCCTGAGATCCTTACTGTATTATGTACTCATGTCTTCTTCATTTTTTATTGTATTCTGTATTCAAACACGGGTACAAGCCACTATCCCCGCGAACTATTAATAGACATTCTGCGCCTTAGGCTTAGGCTGTGGCTTATTCATAAAACAAACGACAAACTATGGTTGCTTATAAAGTACAGTGGTTGCTACAGTAAGGTTTAATGCTTCATGATAATCGTGTTGTCTGACAATGACACAGCATGAGACAACACCTCTGACCTGACCCATCCCCTTAGAAATCTACGTAGCGGCGCGGCGAGAAACTTTATTACACTATTTATGTTTTCAGCCCAATTTCCCAGAGATCCTTGCCTATGGAAAGGTGAGCGAGCATGCGTTGATCGTAGTGCAACTTCTGGGAAGGAATCTGATGGAACTGAGAGTGCAAAGACAGAATAAGAAGTTTACTGCGGCCACAGTTTATAGGATAGCGAAACAGGTAAACAAATTTTAACATTTTAACTCTCATAGATTATGGTAGCGTTACTTTGGTACGCAGGGTACAGTACAGGATGCGTTACGGTACGAAGTCGTACCCTTTTTAGCCTAGTTCTTAGAGCTGCAACATTTTTCAATTTTACGAGTGAACAAGCCTCCAATTGGGCTTGTTCCTCCGAAGTGTTTTTAATTTCTTCCCTCAGCTGTTCTCCGCGCTTCGCGCTCTCCACGCTGAAGGTTTCGTGCACAGAGATGTGAAACCGGCCAATTGTTGTATTGGAAGACTGGACTCGTCGAGGATATACCTACTAGATTTTGGTCAGATTTTGGTCTTCTTTAGGTTTCTATTTTTTAGATTATCGTAGGAATCATTGGGCCGCCTTACATCATTATGGTGCGCATATTCGTTTTACTAGATGTTTATTCTGCTTTTTAGGTATGGTCCGGATATACAGAGACGCGCACGGAAATAAGAGAAAACCGCGAAATAGTACTGGATTTCGAGGAACTCACAAGTAAGTACGGGTAATTTGTCAAAAAATAATTTGCAAAGAAACGATCTGTCAGGCCATGCTTATAAATAACAAAAAATATTTTTAGCTTATAGTATATGAGCGTACTTCAGATACGCCGCTGTGAGTGCTCAACTCAGAAAGGAGCAAGGCTCGTATTCTGATCTTCAGTCTCTCGTATACACATTGGTAAGTGAATAGCCGTACAAACTTCACCGTAGCATGTCAAGCGACAACATACTGTAATAGGAAGTTCGTTAAATACATTCTTATATGAACACCGCATGAGCATAAACCGCACGAGAGCTGTACCTTGACTTACGCAGCGCTCGTCTATATGTATTTCTCTCTTTCCACAGTTTATCCTCTATCGCTTATACGTCCTAATAAGGAATTTAATATAATAATATACTCGATTTAGGTCGAATTGTCCGAGGGTTCTCTCCCGTGGGCCCAGTCGAAGGCGCCCGCCCGCGTGCTAAAGGACTACGCACAAATGTTGAGAATTAAAAAGGAAACATCAGTGAAAGCGTTATGTCGTGGTCAGCCGGAGGCGTTTCATCAGATCGCTAAGGTATTCTTCGAATCCTTACAGAAACTGGTGCCCCAAGGAAGCCTAACCAGGATCAACTAGGGCAGATGTGTTAAAAACAAGTACCCCGACAACGTAAACCTAACATAGGGTCACGGTAAGATAACTACGGTAGTCCAGTATGACCTAATATACACTTAATATAGAGGATCCCGCGGGAGGTATCGCAACATTACTTCATTCAGCTTCTTATGTTACAGTATGTGCTCGGTTTGACGTATGACGATGAACCGGATTACGATCAGATCGACCGTCTCGTAGATAAGTGTATTCCGCCCGGAATAGATGCAAATTCATATTACGACTGGGAAGTGAAGGAAGTGAAAGAGAAAGAGTGAGGATTTTATTAATTGATTAATTATTACATATAATCCGTGTGTAAGTTCGATTAGCTAGTCGAATGACCTACTTTTCGCTGAACTGACAATTACAAGATGTACAGATATACTAAGAAAAACTTTTGGACACGAAGCGTACAAAAACCTCCGCTAGACTGAAATACAAGAAGAATTACCGCGCCATTGCCGCGCACAAAACGAGGATGCGCTACAGGAGAAGCGGCGCACCCGTGTAGCGCCAGCGGAGAAGTGGCGCACATGTGGCGCATTTGTGGCGCCCTTGTCGCGCCCCTCCTAAAAGGTGCGCCACAGATGCTGCCGCTGGAATACCTTTGGCGCACCCCCTGCGCAGCTTAGAGAGGGCGCGCCGCACCCCTATTCTTGTGCGTTGCGGTGGCGCGGTGTTTCATCAGTGTATAAGATGGATTCAGTAGTAGGGTTGTTTTGCATTTCTATTAATTTCAGATGCCCACCTCCACTACAGCCACAACCCACTGTTATTACAGCAAAGAAGGACGAAAAGCAACCACAATTGATTGTTTTTAATGAATAAATAGATTCAGTTTTCATTTCTATAGTGGAAGGCTGAAGGTTCTGCTGTTCTGCAGTCACCGAAGCCTGAAAGTCTGAAAAAAAGAAACAGTATAAACGAGGGATCTCATTTATTCTTTTTAGTTATATAAAATCTAAGGAGTCTTTAAGAAATATATTTTAGAAACAGGGAAAGTTTCTTTTCTATCCTGTTTGTCGGAGTTTGTAGAGTAGTTTCACCGTCACACGCATGCTGTGCGATATCGGTGTTTGATCTCCCGCACTCCAATGTTTCACGTGCAATTTATATCTCCCCAGGGTATATGGCATTGTCTCCCTAGGATACATCTAATTGTTTCCCCTGGGTACGTGCACTTGTAGCCAAAAAGTTAATTGTCCTCAAAGCAAATCGAATGAGCGGGAATTTTGCGCGGGAAATCGCATAAGTTCCACTACGCTGGTTATTTTTCTCCTTTTTGTGGCCAGCACGGTTACGACTCACAATAATTGATACTCCATGGGAAACGCCCGCGCCCATTTCGTGACTGGTTGATGACGGTTTCGCGAAAATCGTCGCAAGATGGCATAATGTGGTCACGAACTGGTCACGAAGTGGTTTTCGTTGAAAATGATATGGGACCGGCCGTTTCCTGTGATAAGAGAATGTATTAGTTTTCTTGCTGCTGTTTCTTTTGTTTCCTTTATCTTATTGCATGTGCGCAATGTTTACGCAACATTTACGCAACGAGTTTCCAACATTTCTTTTCTTCGTCTCCAAGTTATTATATCTTCAAGTCGCTCTGTTTCTCATCATTGTTTTATATTTTTCTTTATTGTAACTGACAAATCGTTATTTAGGTATCATTCCTGTATTGGTGTGCGAAACATCAAGTTGGAGGATCGTGACTTCGCTACGACTAGAACCCGAGCTGCCACCCTCTACTCACGATGTCGTCCACGTTGTCTAGGACGTCGTCTTCGAGATGGCCATTGTCGAGGAAGCTGAGGGATGGTTTGAAGAATACGGACGGTTAGTTACTAAGCAACTTAGTTATTAAAGTGATCTACACTTTATTATAAGAGTGATATGGCTCGCGGTTCGCGTAACGTGTGGTGCAGCTGGACCATTGTACTTATCTTGGTTGATTATTGAAGCAGATGTCTTACTTGCACCAATTTTACTTCTGTATTTTATGAATTACATTTTCTGCAACTTGCTTCGTTAGGTGATCTAGGAAAGTTAGACATTAGAGTAAATGATCTACCCGATCCACTCTATTAAATAGTCAAGTGATATGCAAGCGGTTTGTTAATCATATTCATTGAATTAATACATATGCATCATGTGCAAATTATGTACCTTGATAGAATATTGAAGTAAGTGTTTTACTGGCACCAATTTGACGTCTGCACTGTATCCTTTACCGTCTCTCTAACTGAATCATTGCTCTCTAACTGAATTATCTTATCATTCAGTTCGACTTTGTTCGTGCTCGGACCTGTCGAGGAACTGATGTCGTCCGATGTCACCTGATGCCGCCTGATGTCGCATGATGCCCCTTGATGACGCCTGGTGTCGCCTGATCCTGGTTGTCGAGGACCTGAACACCCACCGTCTACATCAGAAGCTCCTGATCGTCCTCGTCGATGACACCCACTTCGAGCAGAGCATAGGCTCAAGGACCACGGATAACTTGGTGGGCTAGTTACAAGCAAAATAAGTTTATACGGCCGGTTTTTGCAACGGGTTTGAATGACTGCGTTTCCCTAGATTCCCTATAGGTTGACAGAACTCAAAAAAAACATATATTTTTTTCGGAAACGTTGGTACACATCCCACTTACAGTACACTATGAACACCTCATGTAACTACCGTATACCGGTTAATTATCTAGTAAAGCTTTTTAAACAATATACATCCCACACAAGATTAAGCATACTGGAAATTGTGTATTTTATGATCTTAATAATAAACCAACTAATATACAATTACTTCTTACTACAGAATCCGTGACTTTGTGGTGGTGGGCTATTAACCACAGCAAAAAGTTACAGACCCACGGGAATATTCCAAGTTTTCCCAAGATCCAAGTTGTTCACTAATCAAAAGGTATAAATGTGAGCTAATGCCCTAAATAGGTCATGTTGTGATTTGGGTCCCACAATGGCTCGGGCCGGCCTTCTCCGAGAGAGCAATTGAGGCCCCATTTTATAACATGCCCCCGCGTGGGCGCGCGCTAGAGCGGTCTCCGAATTGACCGGGTGACTCCGAGCGAGCGATTTAGAGCCCGCTAGAGCGCACGATCTATTTAGAGCATTAGGTTGCACTTATGCTTTTTGATTTTTGAAGAACATGGCTTTTGGTTGAGCTTGGAATATTAGCGTAAATTTCTGTAACTTTTTTATCTGGTTAATGGTCCAGCACCACAAGCACGGATTCGGTTGTTAGGGGTTATTCCGTATTATTTGGAGAAAAGGCAAATTACGTAATTTCCTCGTGCTTGATGTTTTGTGTGATGTATGTTGTTAATTAGTTTACTAGCTACTTAACTCCGTCATACAGTTGTACGTGGTGTGTTCCTAGTGTACTGTAAAGAGAGGGGAGAGGGTGTTAAAGTTTACTAGACAATTAATTAGTTTTTGGTTTGATAATTCGTTTTTCTTGTTTATTGGAATATGGTATCCGAATCAACGAAACTTGACCAAGTATAACTGATCTCGTGAAGGCTCAGATTAATGATTTTATCTTTCTCTTCTCTCTTTTTTCCATTTAGGTAGGAGGGTGCAACTGCCGAGGAGTAGTAACAACAAGACAAACACCAATATCATGACGAACTCCAATTTGACTTCTTGACGTCGTCGTGTAGATTGCGCAGGATCTCGTCGGAAAGCGCAAGCCTTAAGTACCCTACTTAACTTCCTTAAAGAATGGAGCACGCTCTGGACTCTATATTAAAAAGGTAAGTGCAATCGTCTTGCGTTTTCTCCCATACTTTTTTCATTCTATCTCTCCCACACTGCATTGACTTTTACTAAAAGTGTTCATTCCTTATATTCCATATTTCTGTCTTGGTTATACATATCTGAGCACGCTGCTGACAATCCAAAACTCTGAATGTGAAGCTAAGCTTACCATTTAAGAGACCTTCGAAGATTCTACTCTGAAACATCAACGTAGCGCCTAGTTAAGAGCAGAGGAGCCGCCACGCCCTCACAAATTCCTTCAGACCATCATCCAAAGTCGCCGTAATGTGCTCGGTGTCGTCACGATGTACTTCTGGGCGTCGTAACCTGCTCGGCGTTGTCATAATGTGTTCGAGGGCGTGGACAACAAGAAAGAGTGGGTCACTTTCTAGAGCTTCCTAGCTTTCTTTCTTCGTACCTATATTATACCTTCAAGTCTTTCTCATCATTTTTTTATACTTTTCGTTATTGTAAATTATAACTGACAAATAGTGGCAAATACTGACAAGTGGTTAAATGTAGAAAAAAATGAAAATGATTTCCTCTTGACTAGGTGCTTATTTTAAAAGCCGAATGCCGTGGAGGTTGCGTTTTTATCCTAACGGTTTAAATAGTTTAAATAGGATTCATGTTGTATCTAGACAGTACAGTCCTTGGAGAATTGTAGTGTTTAGTCTAGCTTACAGTAGTTCTGGATATAGGTTTTACACTTGATATTTAGGTCTCGGCGACGAACTTCCAATTATGTGGTCGTGTGGTTCCTCTCACAATCAGTGAAACCATTACTTCCGGAGCAGATGCACTACTACGCGATCTTCTGGCGGTTGTGTTATTCGCCGTAGCTCAACGGTAGCAACGCTACATGTAAGTTAAGATATACCGACATTAAATTCTTAGTAGTAAAAATAGAATTTTCTTAAACACTTTTCAATCAGAAGAAGATTAAGTCTTAACTTTGCTGTTTCAATGGTAAAATATGCTAGTATTCGGCTACCATATGGCTTGGGACCACGCAGGCCCACATAAAACTCACCCTATCTTACACACACCTCTTACTTTTATGTGTACGTAAAAAATTATTATAATTTACTATTTAGATCTGCCGCGATCCTGTATTGGTGTGCGCGTCATGAAGTTGTAGGACCGTGACTTCGGTCCGATGAGAACCTGCTCTGCCACCGTATAGATCACGACGTCGTCCACGTTGTCTAGGACGGCATCGCCGATCTTCATTGTCGAAAACAGCGAGAGACAGGGATGGTTCGAAGGTTAGTTTAGGTTACCTAGGAAAGTTACTTATTAAAGTAAGTGATCTACCCGATCCACTTTACCCGATCTAATACATTTTGGAATGATACATCACGCGTGGTTTGTAACGTATGTTGGAGCTCGACCATTGTAATGATATGTATCTTGGTTGAATACTGAACTAGCTTGTTTTACTTGCATGTTCTTCTGTACTGTACCAATTACCTGGTCTGTAACTTTATCTTTACTTTATCTTGCCATTCAGTTTGACTCGTGCTAGCACCCACGACTCGGACTTGTCGAGGGGCTGTTGTCGCCCAATGTCACCTGCTGTCGTCTGATGTTGCCTGTTGCTGGTTGTCGAGGAGCTGTGCACCACCAGCTATATCAGAGAAGCTACAGATCGTCCACTCCATGACGTCGTCAAGTACGTCGTCGTGGCACCCTTCGTCGCCGAGAGCTCAAGGTTCCACGGATACTTGGGTGGGCTAGTTTAACAAAATATGTTTAAAGTTATACTACAGCCGATTTTTGCAACGGGGTTTAAATGGCTGCGTTTCCCTACATTCCCTACAGGTTGACGCAATCTTGAAATCAAAAACCGGCTCGTAGCTTTCGAATTTATTTCGAAACGTTGTTACCATCCCACTTACAGTACACTATGAACACCTTATGAACCTACCGTATACCGGTTAATATCTGGTAAAGCTTTTTAACCAATATACATCCCACACAAGATTAAGCATACTGGAAATTGTGTATTTTATGATCTTATGTCCAACTAATATACGATTACTTCTTACTACAGAATCCGTGACTTTGTGGTGGTGGGCTATTAACCTCATAAAATAGTCACAGATCCGCGGGAATATTCCAAGTTTTCCCAAGATCCAAGTTGTTCACTAATCAAAAGGTATAACTGTGAGCTAATGCCCTAAATAGGTCATGTATTGAAATGGGTTCCACAATGGCTCGGGCCGGCCTTCTCCGAGAGAGCAATTGAGGCCCTGTTTTATGACATGCCCCCGCGTGGGCGCGCGCTAGAGCGTCTCCGAATTGACCGGGTGACTCCGAGCGAGCGATTTAGAGCCCGCTAGAGCGCACGGTCTATTTAGAGCATTAGGTTGCACTTATGCTTTTTGATTTTTGAAGAACTTGGCTTTTGGGCAAGTTTGGAATATTAGCGTAAATTTCTGTAACTTTTTTATCTGGTTAATGGTCCAGCACCACAAGCATGGATTCGGTTGTTAGGGGTAATTTTGTATTATTTGGAAAAAAGGCAAATTACGTAATTTTCTCATGCTTGACCTTTGGGTGTGATGTATATTGTTAATTAGTTTACTAGCTAATTAACTCCGTCATACAGTTGTTACGTGGTGTGTTCCTAGTGACTGTAAAGAGAGGGGGTTTGCTAATTTAGTTTACTAGACAATTAGTTAGTTTTTAGCTTGACAGTTATTTTTTTTTATTGGAAGATGGTATCCGAACCAACGAAACTTGACCAATAACTGAACTAGGCTTATATTAACTATTTTATTTTTCTCTTCTTGTCTCTTTTCCATTTAGGTAGGAGGGTACAAATGTCGGAGTACTAACAACAAGACAACTACCAATACCATGAGGAACTCCTATTTGACTGACTTCTTGACGTCGTCGCGTAGCCTGTAGCTGACCGACTGAGCGTTGTAAGTTGTATAGTATTTCAAATGAAACAACTGCGCCAAGACAAGGTTACACACTCTCTCTCTCTCATTCAGTCTCTCCCTTCCTTCCTTTATCCATCTCTTTCTCCCCTCTTTCTCTCCCTCTCCTCTCTCTCTCTCCTCTCTCTCTCCACATCTGGCTCTGAACAGCCAACCAGCTGTAGATAATCTTTTCATGGATTTTTGTTTATTTCAAATGGGGCAAACAAGTACTTTTCAGCGCAGGATCATAAAAAATGGGCGAAACCACTTTGTGACGGTTCGCTTTTTTTGTACGTTTGGTGACCACTGCGCGACCATATGGTGACCATATGGTTAGCCCATTAAAATGTGTGGTACAATATGATGAAAGATTCGGTAACAATTGAGTGGTCGTATTTTTAATTACGTTGAACAAATGTACACAAATAAATATGAGCATTCGTACATGAACTCACAAATAACGAAGGACATCTGCGACAGAGCAGTATCTGTATGTAATATAAAAAAAATCAGGCATTCTCTATTCGTTTCTGTAACCTTATTACATACAACATTGCACAATCTCAAATCATTTATTGAATGTCTATTTTGTTTTGTTGGTGTTTATATCAACTAGCGGTTGAGGCTTAGTTTTCTGTTCGTCAGGGAGTTTATTCCCTACAGTCGGAGCTCCGGGTTTTCCCGCTGCACCCCTGGGCGTTCCAGGGTTTTGCGCTGGTGCAATTGCTTCTTTGCTATCTATAGTTCCACTTTTCTCAGCAGAGCTTACTATCTGCCCTGGTGCAATTGGCTCTCTGCTGTCTGTCGTCATGCCTCTCTCGACAGAGCACACTCTCTCTCCATGGAAGACTTGCATCTCGTCTCTGCTGTTATCTATCTGTGTCTTATCGTCGTCCATATCCTCCAAGAGAATCATTCTCTTCGGCGGTCCTTCGCTATCGGTGGCCTAAACATTGGCAGATTTGATTTAAAAAAATGTTACGCACTGTTGTACTTAAACTCACACGCTCGTCACTAACCATCACTGAACACACCGAACTCACCAGAATATTTAATCTATAGTTACACTACATTTAATCGATTCATTTATGATACGTGATTAACATATGTTAAAAGGTAACCCTAATAAGCATCACTTGTAACCGTACGATAAAGCGCTGAATAACTTTGATTTTATCGGCATGAACTGTACATAGAGACTGCAAATAGAAAAACATAGAGACTGAAAATCATGAAATTAAACCAGATAAAACTGTGTACCTCTCCTTTAGTCGAAAGATTAGGCGAAAGCACTGGAGTTGATATTTCATTCGCCATCTCCATATGGGTGATACCGTAAGCAGTCTAAATTGAATACATTAACTACAATACAATTGGAGCTAACTGGTTAAGGATTTGATTCGTGACTCTCGTTTAGCGGTAGCTTACCAAGTATGATAGCACGATTTGCGCGGAATGGGTTTACGCTGCAAGGTTCGCCCGAAACAGAAGTATGTCACGTACCTCGACACTCTTTTCTGACTGATCTCCTTCATACATTCTGAGAAGGTCTGCTTGAGACACCACACGGCCATCGTCTTGAGCGAACATGAAACCATCTGCAAGAGAATAGAAACATGCCAATGACTGGAATGTTTTCCAAAATAACTCTGGTCCTCAGGCGCGCAGCGCGGAAATGCGTAGCCCCGCGTCCGCGGTAAAAGGTTGCAAATTTGCATTGAAAAATTCGAGGCACGGAGAAACCTCTTTTCTGCGCCACCGACTTTCCCATGTTAAAAAACTTTTTTTTTCTTATTTTCGACGGACCCCGTTAAGCATTTCCGCGCTGCGCCCCTGAGAACGTAGAAGGTGTGCTCCATAGCTCACGTCTATATGAGAACATGACTTATTATGTATTTATCTCTGTCTCGTACACTCTTTCAGTCTCGCTACAGTAAGCGCCCACATAAAACATAGTATTGACAATAATTTTACATTTTCCCCCTTCCAAATTTCCTTTGAGTCCAACCGCATCACATATCTTAACGAATGGAGTGGCAAAGATAACGTCAAATATGTTGTTCTTCTTGCCGAGTGATTGTACCACTCTTTGGAGGAGAGAGGGAGCAAGGGTACGGTGAAGTCTGGAACATTATACAGATTATTTATATCCACTTATTGTTAAGTTTACCACATTGGTACCGCATCAATCCGGTAGCGAGAACATAATTGGTGAAAGGTGATGGTAGTCTACAGTAGTCCACAGTTTGTGGGGAAAGTGTTATTCATAACTCATAACAAGGTAATTGGTTACGCAAGCATTAGGAATACCAGGGGAAGTGTTATAATAACAGAAGACTTACGCTTTGGCAGAGAGATCGAAGATGAAACAGGCAACCGTGACATATACCAAGAAAAGGAAATAAGATAGCGTGGGAGCTTCGACGAGAAGACCTGGAAAATGAAAAGTTTCACCTTTTACCTACAGTAGAACGTTTCCTACTATTGGTAAATCACTGGGTTACGACAAATGGTGTAGCAACTACTCCACGCTACGAGTTAGGAAAACTAGTGCACCGAATGCAAAAAAAATCTATTGCTGAATCCGAAAATTCGAATCCTATTGCGGCAGAATTGTAGACTACAACTTTTCCTACAGTAAGCTGAGCTAATGCGGCCAAGAAGTGCAACAAATATTGTATTAACATACCCAAGTAGTGCATCTTCGAAGGCACGATAATTGGAATCGAGACTGGTGCGTAGAAATATGTATCAAATATTGAGGGAACAATAAAGAAAGCTATAGACCCAAGTAGGGCGACCACGGTGAGCTGAAAATGGTAGAGATAATCTAGTCTTCAACCGCGCAGCGCACCCACAGCCCCAGCTCACTCGAAATTGCGCGGATGTGTGCGCGGTGCACTGCTCACCCAGGAACGTAAAATAGTTTATCAACACCTTGAGCCGAGACACCCAGACGCTCAAAGAAAGTAATTTACTGGCAAACCGCTGAAGCCGTTAATACTGACGAGCACGCCTAGGCCTAGCGATTTAAACAATATCTGAAACGTACTATGTGTATGGATCTAGATTCGAGCATTGCCTTGATGTTGACCACGATTGTAATTGTCTGGAAATTGGAGGAGTTGTGAGGTAAAACGGGGGCAAAAAGAAGCTAATTAGCTCACTAGAATAAAAAGAATAGAACTACGGTATGCGATACTTTAGTTTAGGACAATTTTCCAGTGTTAAAGTTGACTTTAACACTTGAGAACGTTTTGTCTTAACTGGGTTTTTTTCTTTTTCTCTGTGAACAAGACCCATGGTTTTATTTATATTTTTTTATACGGGTTACAATACCATACAAGTATTATAGTTGAAGACACCACGGAATCGAAGCACTAAGTGAGTTTGATGCAAATAGGCACGCAGAAAAATGAAAACCACATACAACTCAAAATGGGCAGCTGTTCTAGCTAGCCGTAATCAGTTGGTAGAATCACTATCACCATCACCTTATCCTCAAATCAGAAAATAATCTTACAAAGAAAGTCATCGATCCCATCATCTGGCTCCATCCATCCCTTCCGTGGGGAGCGTCTGGGAAAGAAAAACATTACAATCATTGTAGACGGGAAAATTGCTCAGACCCATGGAAGAATGCTTTGTGTCTTATAGACTATAAGAGTGGAATAAGAGTGGCTAAGCAGAGGTATGAAAATGAAATGCTTGCGGCGGGCAAGCTAAATGAACAATCAGCGAGCGTAAATATTGCCAAAACACATAGTAAGCGCGAACGGAACTTGTGGCAAGTTTCACTTCGTTTAAACGGAAACGTTGGTGAAACCGGCCTCAGGGTTTTTATCTGGGGTAAAGCTATACGCGCTACAGTTTTGCGGTACATCATAACTTGCATAATTTGAAGTGATCAAACAAGATACACCATACTTCAATATCTTCCCTATGCTATAAGCTAATTAGTATTAATAGCAAACTCACAGACTCCCTCTTTCCAAAACAAGAGCACCGAGCAGAATATTATGAAGGAGTGGAAGAAAGCATTACCGGCCCAACGGAGATGACTCTGAAGAAAAGTGTTATTTAGAAACTTTCACGCTCAGTCCCTCTCTCTCTTCTCTCCTCTCTCTCTCTCTCTCTCTCTCTCTCTCTCTCCCCCTCTCTCTCTCTCCCTCTCTCTCTCTCTCTCTCTCTCTCTCTCTCTCCCTCTCCTCTCTCTCTCTCTCTCTCTCTCCCTCTCTCTCGCTCTCTCTCTCTCTCGCTCACTCTCCTCTCTCTCTCTCTCTCGATCTACACGTACGCTTACTTTTCTCCGTGTCGAACTACGTCTGACTGTTTTTTACTCCAAGACCCCGTAAATACCTTTATGTTCAGTTTATCATGAAAGTGTGTGTATAGACGTGGATAGGCAGCCAGAACAGATCGAGGAACCGGCGCGTCGTGAATACCCATCACTGCTGCAGTGAAACTGAAAACAAATCACATCTCTGCAAGTTGCATAAAGCAAAAAAAAAATTGTAGTTCTAGCTATCCAAAGGTTCGATTGCTTCAGCTGTATAAACTTGGTTTATATGAGCTCGGGAACGCATTTTCAAGTTCAAACTGCGGTGCATTTCTGAGGATCTTTTTTTGCAAATATCTTCCACTGTTTTACATAGTACGCAAACAGGTTTTGGCAGCCGCGTTTGGTAATCTGGGAGATTTATTACAGAAAAATTGGAGAAAACTTTTTGCACGTGGGCCAGGCCAGAGCCTTTAATATAACCCACCTAGTGTACAGTAGGTTGTAGCGGACGATCGTGAATTCATCAGCGATAGCGTTATCGGAATGACCGTTGTAGAAACAATACAGTATCTGAATATGTATTATGGGTATGGAATCTTGGAAAAGTGATCTGAGCTCATGTCGGTTTCGGAGAAGTATTCCTATTGTTAGGGCATAGGCTTATTCTGCCAATGTTTCGTCTATGGATCAAATAGCATTAACAACACTCCTCTCATTACCTTCAGGGTTTGACAGAGAGAAATTCATGGAACGACTGATTTCTGAAATCAGCAACGAAATTATCATACTGGTGTATGTAACTCACCCCTAAGAACGTCTCCATCATATTTTTGTACATTGTATGCATTATAACATTGGCGATACGGTGGTAACATGCGGCTCCGTGCACAAGGAGAAGACGATCGAGGTGCTTGAACTGAAATTAAGAGAAATTATAGTGGAAACTAAAAGCAAACGGAAAACAGCGGGGGTGGACATACAGCTTCAGACAAGAAAAATTCTCGCCGCCGAGCCGGGGTAGCGTCAGGCGAGTTCACGGAGCGGTTGCGACGCATTGTCACCTACTCCGGGCTCGGTCCCCGGCTCGGACACTGATGAATCGACATACATACAAGAACTATGAGAAATTAAAGTAGAATATCAATGATGTAAAGAACCTGTGTCAACGAAAAATCGGCCGCATAAGATGCTTGCATTCCTTCAACGCCCGCGATACCAACACCCACGTCGGCTTCCTATAAACTTTGGTTCGAAAAAAGTCTTTTTTTACAAATATACTATACCAACTATAACTGATAATATTTCTACGAAAAATAAAATTAGGAATAAAACATGTGCATGATTTACTGAATGACACATTTTTGAATTTTATGGATACTGTCCACAACAATTTATTCGTTGGGGAATTGCTAATGTTTCATTGTGAGGTTACATTGGTGTGCATGTGCCGTCAAATAGTTAAAACACGTAATGTATATGACTTTTTATATGACTTTTTGAACACGGCCTTTTCGAAGATTTACACTACGGGCTGAATGTGTGCATATTTAGGCGATCTATAAAACAACATAGATAACAATAACGAAGTCTGGGAAACGAATAGCAAACAACAAATAAGGCAATACTTGTATCATGGCCACATCATTGGCTCCATCCCCAATGGCCAGCACTCCTCCATCCACGTTGTTCTTGACGAGCACAGTGACCGCAGCCTGAACTCTAGCTGAAGCTTGTACCTTGGGGATTACTCCTCCCCATCGGAAACTTCCCTTAGGGATACAGGCCCACGTGGAAACCCTCGAGGTAACAGTATCACGAGATTGAACCTGTTTCTTATTTATAATAGTTTGTATGTTATAATGTGTTTGTGTGCAACTTCTATCAAGGTAAGGTCCTTTTCAGAAAAAAAATACCTTTGGTGTATATAAAGAGTATAAATCAGCAGATTATGAACAGCGCAACTTTACCTTCTGAAGCGGAGTGCATCTGCAGCAGATTACTGTGGAACAAGAGAGTGCGAGACGCAGAAAGTCAAGGCACAACTCTTTGCAGCCGATGATGAAATCGAGACACTAAATCAGAGATACTGTATAAAAACTCGCTATGGCAAAACTATAATAAGCACTCGAAACCTGAGTAAGACTGGAAGTTCGAAAGCACAGTAAGAAGCAATATCATCTGAAATCACAAATGAAACTGGGAGTACATCTAGAATCAAAAGCTAATTACTCACAACGGCATCAATGATCAGTGCCATCTGTTGGTCCCTTCTTTCAAGTCGTTTCCAGCCAAGTTCATCGATATATCTGAGAAAAAGCAGAAACCGATTTACCAACCACTACATACTCATACTACCATAGAGACCTCCACACGATTGTCAAACAACCGCCTTTTGGAAGCAGTGCCAACGCAACTAGATGGTTGCTTTCTTCTTATGATTTCAAGTCAAGTAAGTGGTCGATAATGACCAACCAACAATTAACAGACTCACTAAATCAATAAACACTAAGAAACTATCAAATACCTGTTCAATTCCTGTCTCGTCCCCTCTTCGCTAGTGCTCGCTAGAATGAGGATCGGCATGCGCGGTGCGAGTAGTTTACACGAAAAACCTGCAAAATTCTTCATTTGATTTGATTTATTACAAACGCTTGTACAATAGTTCCAAAAATAAGAACAATGCACCTAAAAACGGAAAGGAAAGCCTACCAATATTGATCGCAGTCTCCAGTTTGTCCCCAGTCAGCACCCACACTCTGATGTCGGCTTTGAGCAATCGTGAAATCGTTTGCGGAACTCGCTGGAATTCGATTTGTAACAATTCATATCCACTTTTTCATGCTACGGTAACTCAGAGTGCGTTAACTAAGCATGACAGGCACGATGTCTTAGATTACGGTATGTTAAAACTGTAGTAGCACGCTTACATCTTGTAGTTTGTCTTCGATAGCAGTGGCACCGAGTAGGATCAGTTCCTGAAATTACGGTACCGTATTTACGAATTACAAATATCAATCAATGATCAATATTTCCCAAAAGTTTTAGCAAGCGATCATTGGGGCTCTTGGTTACTCTCTTATCTCGCAAAATGTGCGCAAATGGTCACCAAACAGTCTCTAAGTAGTCGCCAAATGCTCGTGGCGGGTCACCAAATGGTTTTCCAGTGGAAACCATTCGGTGACCGATTGCCATTCTCCATAATTTTCCCGCGTAAGATCTCCCCACCTTTTCAATCAATTCCGCCGCTTCGTCCATTTTCTTCTGTCTATCGATTAGCTCACAACTGGCCGTGTGCCAAATCTTCGACCATTCACCGTACTCAGCCGCACTTATATCGCGGTAGGCGAACACCAGAGTACGGTAGCCTGAAGTGGGAATAAGTTTACTGGTGTTTTTCAGGGATTTATAATTTGGGAAGTTAAGGTAGTTTATACAGAAGCAAATGTTCACAATTGATACAAGTACTTGTCTCTATGTGGTTTCATAAGGCTGGAAGTTGAGAACTAATCAGGAAAGCTGCGCAATAAAAGATGACTCACCATTGTTGGCAAACTCCCTCAAATGTGATTGAGTAATTCTACAAAGACGCTGGTCACCCTTCTTGCTCAGACGAGCAAGTAGAATAGTGTCCTGAAAATGAATGTTTGCCTCGTACAATAACAATACACTAATAAACAGTACTTGTGAAAGATAGGAGATAAGCTCCAAACATCGATGAGCTGGTCATGTCATTCGCAGAGATCGAAACACCAACCATGCCGTCCCCACGACACAAGTGTCCTAAAAAGGCAACCGCCAAAGGGATGTGAAGCTCAAGGTGAGCTATAAAAGAAACTATAAAGAAACGCACAGCTCCTTTAATGTACAGTCGTATCTTTCCATCTGGACACTGTACAATCACTCCCATTCGCTTTCTCACCGAAGAAAACTCCAACACAGCCAGCATACGGTAGGTGATGTTCTCGTCAAGCTGAAGGTATCCTTCCGAGCTATGTAATTCTACATCGGCATTATATAATTCAAAATAGTGAAGCATCATGTAGGCTACAACATCCCTAAAATTCCAATAAAAAATGTAAGTCCACCTACCGCAGTAAACGAAATCGCGTGCGAGGAACGCGACTTAAATTCGTACTTTGCGCATTTGGCAAACCGGATCAGAGTGGCCTCATCTGAAAAAAAAAATAACTTATTTTCAACTAAACTATATTATAAAACTCGGCTCGAAAAATAGATAAACCATACCAGTAAGCACATGGCGGGTTTCTAGGAAGGCGGGTTTCACTAACCGATTTATTTCGGTTATATTATGGTTACTCTCACAAAGGATTAATTGACTAATTGATAATTACAGGCATACCAACTAATAATTGCGGGCATACCGCTCTCAGTCTACCCCTCTCTTTCTGGAAATACTTATTCATGTATATACATAGGAAACCTTACCAGGTGATGATGCGTGTAGTACTGTCTCCTCCCCTCCCTCACTCTCCGATGACCGCTTTGTCTCTGGCACTACAGTATGACAGACCACACACGCTGTTAGAAGGTGTTTGATAGATGCGCCATTCTTCTGAAAAGTTTTACCGATCGTGTATTGATGAACGACTGCTCCATTACTCAAGCAGATTAGGTTATCTTGATAACTTTGGACAATTCTTCCCTTGGTTCCACATTGGTATCCCGTGGTTAACGTATGTACCCACACAGGCCGCCCACGCAAAGAAATTCGCCCACCTTACTATCCGACTCCAAGTCCTTGAGTAGTTTTCGCGAGTCAAACTCCATCGCAGGATTTCGCTTTCCATATTTTACACTATATATATATATATTTTTTTTTACATCCAGAATGTTTTATGTACAGTGGCACTTCCGGAGACATGAGTGTATATTTCACAAAAATAATGAAGCGCTATGGACCCTATAGCCTATAGAGACACGAACCCCTGGACGCTGCAAAACTTGAATCGCATATTGTTGGTGGTCAACGTGCCAGTCTTGTCACTCATTATGTATTTGATCTGAAAAATGATAAGATGTTTGCTCGTTTTATATCAATGGCGAAGTAATCTGGGAAACCTTGAACTGGCCCTGTACTGTATAACAATCCCTAACACGAAATCTACTACTTGCTTTTTTCCGGCTGATAACACTAATAAATCTAAAGCTTTAAACAAAACAAGCAAAACAAAACAAGGTTTCATACTTTTCCCAACGTTGGAATCATCTCAAATGATCGCACTTCCATCCGCATATCTCGATTTTCGTCATAGGTTTCTTGATCCTGAATAAGACACAAAGTTTAGGAAGTCATAGGGTGTGTTGAGCGAATACAGCGCCGCAAGCGCCCAGCGCTAGGAAGTTTTGTCTTATTGCAAGTACCCTAATATCCAGCATTTCAAGAATTAGAAATATATCGAAAGTTTTCTTCTACCTCGGTTTCTTATTCGTGTCCAAATAAAATATTGTTATGCTGCGAAAACAAGAACAAATATTGAAAGAACCCACCTGCGCCATATAAAAAGCTTGAAACATTAGGCATCCATATATAGTGACATAGAGAGAAATCGGGACGAGATTTGAATACAGAATGACGAGGCCAAGAAAGATTGCATACAGAGAACCGGGGTCTGAAAACAATAAAGTTTTTATATAGTTTCCATCTTTTTAGTTCGTTTCCATTCAATTTGGCATATAATTCTTCTTATTGTGTCCCATCCATCGTCTTACGAACAATAATACTTAATTGAACATTCATTCAAGCTCTAAATCCACACTAAAAGCAGGCCTCGCATACCGTATACTACACCACTCTAAACTACGATACCGTAAATGATATATCCCTCTCAGGTTACAATCATACAGCATCCCAAAAACCTGGGAACTCTGATCATCCCGGCATATAAAGAAGACACCATATTCAACCAATTCATAGAACTATACAAGAACTCGTCTGGTTATAGAAATTTCCTACAGTTCCGCAGAACAAAAATGATTGCCAGAAAACCTCACCGTCCATTGCGAGGGCGTATCTGATAAACTGTATGTCCGCACACTTTATGGATAGTGCAAAGAAGGCGGCAATAAATAAAAGCCAACCAATTTGAGTAAGAATTATGTGATTGGTTAGGCAATGGACCTCCGAGCTGGAAATAGACATTAGCCTACCGTAGAACTATTAGCAACTAAGGAATTTTCATTATTGTACAGTATGCTTCAATACATCAGGTACAGTATGCTACCGTGATGACTACATTACCTCGTTCGAGTCTTGGTATAAGATAATCATGGTGTGGTATGTTGTCATGAACAGGATATCGGGGTATGTTTCCCCGGGAATGGATAGATTTGCAACATAGGAAGGGACCGGGGTAGACGTAGGACAAACTCTCCCAACCGAGATGGCTCCCAGTATTCGTGCATATACGTATTCAAAAGCTAAGCTCCCTCAGTTAATAAAAAACCAACTTTTTCGAAGCTTTCTTCGTCGAATTGAGTTGTAGTTTGGTGTCTCTGCCCGCGTAGATCACCACTCCATACACACGCAGAGTATTCATCAGACGAGAACCACGCGGAATCAGCTGGTTGGCAGCTAAACGTGGTACCGTAGTAGTAACTAACAGTGCGCCATAATACTGTAGCATAACCTATGCGACTTCTCGAAATGAGAGCGAGAGAACGAGCGAACGATCGAAAGAGAGAAAGAGAGGGAGGGAGAGAGAGAGAGAGAGAAGAGTAAAATCAAATAAATTCTGAAGCGTTAGAATACAACGAAAGCCTTCCAGAGACCCGTCGAAGTTCAGTTTTTACAATTTTTAGTTGAAGAAGAAAAAACCCACTTAGTGGCACAGCGAGCGTTGCTTCATCCGTGAACAATTTCTCGTCCAATGTGTTCTAAATGGGGAAGGGTTTATTTTGTTCCGCTGAGTAGCCGATGCTACGGTACAAAGTACAAATACCGATGGTACCATGGTTCTTGGTCCACGTCATTAGTATCTATCTCTGAAGGAAAGACATTATATCAGGCGAGAATTTGCCTTACATATATTTGGAAAGAGTTGGCAAATTTTAGAGAGAGAGAGAGAGAGAGAGAGAGACTAACAAATTCCACTCACATTAAGTTCATTAGCTGTTCCTGTTCCAGTTTTATCTTCCGATTTAATTGCTTCGAGTAATGATTTGGGAATTCGAAGTACTCCCGTGTAGTCATCAATCGTTCGACTTGGTTTATTGGAAACTATATTAATGCCCGACTTCAGCAACATCTGTAAGGAAGTTTGGATTTACATCGAGTAATTACGTGTGTTAGCACGCTAACCATAAGCCCTATTCCACGGTGAATTATATAAGTTAAAGCGAAATATCGGCCGGGTTTTGAAACACATCGAGTACACCAGACACCAGCATTCTTATGCAGCTTATGAACCTAAATTAGAACAAAAAATCGACTTAAATTACAGTAAATTAGCATAAATATGTAAGAATTCGGTTGTTCACGATGATTTTCCAAAATCGGCCGTTCGCCGCATCCGCTAAGAGTAGTTAGACCGAACACTGCGACAATGCACTATGCGACGCAAGTAAGATTGGGACTAATAGACAGATGGACATTATTGAAATAAATTGTATACAATTTCGATATTTCTGTCAACATTTCTAGCAAATTTCTGATAAAAATGGTAAGGACTATGATAATGCCCCCCTCCCCCCCCCCCCCAGTGTAAGAGCACCCGTAGATTTTTTTGTACATTATTAAGTGTAGTTATTTCAGCGGAGCCGCGGAAGTTCACCAGGTGTGAGCCGTTTCTTGTCCCCTAACAATAATAATATAAAGGATGTTCACCTCAATGGCTTCCCTGTCTCCGAACACATTTGTGTGTGGGACAGCCTGTCTAATCTTGAGATTCGCCTCTCCATCCAGATTCGATGTCTCAATATAGGCAACACCTCCGGGTTCGGCAGAGTGTAAGACGACCAAGTCAGCCGGAACGAAGTCATCCTTCTCCAGATACACCAACTGGCCTTCTTGGAGCTGAAAACACTAATTAGGTTCAAGCCCCCACTTGGCCTTAGGCGTTGACTAAGGTATCAATTCAAGTCCTTTGGAAGTTAGAGCGCCAATGCATCTTTCGCTATCCAATGAATGTCTCGATAATCAGATTTAAGCATTTGAACAAGACATTTCATGGTCACAATATATTTCAATAACTGCTCAATTGCGATGTTTATACTAACAATTGTGATAATACGCAGTAGTAGAGTAGTAAACACTCACATTTTCCCAAGTAACATGTTCCCACTGTCCGGTGTCCTCCAAATAGGCCTCCACAATTGTGTTGTTCATTATTTTGTCAGTTTTTCTACGTTTCTAAACATACAGAATGTTATCCTTTGTTAGCGCGATAGCGCTAACATAGTTTGGGTTTCATCCGAGAGCCCTTTTTTTCGGTTTCCACCCTGAATTTGTTCCTGGACGAAAAATTGAAATTCTTTCGATCCAGTTAGATACAAGAGCATATTTTACATTACCTGCGAAAATTTCAGATCAAAATATCAACTTTCACCAAATGTATGACCAAATTCGTAAAATTTGCCCAGCATGCGGAAGAGTGTTGGTGTGCGCCTGTGTGCACGTGGGCGGGGCTAACAGTGCTCGCCTAGATACAACTTACAACGCGTCTTTCAGGGTATATTTAGGCTGTACATGAATGGAAAAAGTAATTATTAATTAGTATTATCTTATTATTAGCAATTATTAATTACTTTCTTCTTCTTATTGGTTAAATGGAAAAAAACTCGTCCTAATTGGAAGGGGTTAATCAAATAAAGACGAAAATTAATCGAAGAGGCACATGCAGTCTTTGTTCTTCATTTTTTATTACTTTATAAAGAGTTCTCTGTCTTACAATTAGGTTAAGATTAAACTGTCTTTATTTTTCTACTTTATATTTTCCTCCACAACAAAATGGAAACCCAATATGTGCCTCATCACGGCCCGATTTTGAGGGTTTTGATGGGGTCGTTTTTTCCATAGCTCGATTGTACCTACAAAGTACTCATGTACACATGGCGTGCTAGTATGAAACTCATGCAGAGTATCATCAGAAATTTACGTAATAAGGATAGCAAGAAGCAATTCGATTGTGCACATTTCGAAACCATACACGGCATATTATTTATTAAAAATCTGATACGCACAGAAGAAAAGGGGATTTCTTAAGATTTAGCTTGCCGAAAGCTCTGTGACAAGCTAAGTTTCCGATTAATATTCAAAAATGAATGGACACGAGCGTAGAGCGTTATTGAGAATAAGGGGTGTAGTTTTGAAAGATGTGACTGGATTTGAACTTTAGTATGCATTGTTAGTCGCTTATTGCGACTCACACGTTACCAAGTGCGCAAGCACAATGTGCTTGCGGTCTTTCCTGTTACACATCCTTTTTTTACTAATATTAACTTGTTAATTCGTGGGTCGTATGGCCTAGTCGCCTAGTGGGTAGCGCACCCGACTCTCAATCCAGAGGTCGGGGGTTCCATCCCGGCTAGGCTAGGTGCACAAGGTGGTCGCTTCCTGGGTGCAAAAAAAACCGAGTGCCGTAAGCATACGAGGTCGACAGGCATGCGACATCCGGACCGTATCTTCATGGTATCCTGCAAGTCGTGTCAACCCCGTGCTTACCCCGCTTCGCGCGGGATACGGGCCGTTAACTGGATTTTTTTTTAAACTTGTTACTTGTTAATTCACTTTAACTGCTCAATTGCAAAATACAACAATTTTTTTTTATTTCCATCTTTTATATATATTGCCTCTTTTGTAAGAACTACCTTTACCTGTAAAAAGCAATTAACCATACTCCATACACCCTCGTACCTCGCAAAACCCGGAATTCTAACACCCAAAGATGAAACTCGAGTGGTACGCGGCGAAATCCTGGCGCAACAATTTTGCACGGCGAAAGGTAGTATGTACGCACGTAATGCAAAAAAAATCGATAAAGAACCAGATAAAAGGGAGCGCTGCGACCGCGCATTCGCTTCGCCAGATTTTCGCTAAAGGGTGATCGTCATCGTACACTTGCTAGATCCTGGCGAGAGTCCGGCAAAGAATTGACAAGGTGTGCGGCGAGTGGTAGACGCATCTGATTTTTTTAGCTGTTCACAATCAGTTTTTCGTGTTGTATGTGGGAACCGTGGGTAGTATGTAAATACTGCACGGACAAATAGTGTGAGATCTTGCGCTGGCACACGCTATTTCATTGGTGAAAGTAAAGCAGTACCAAAGTCCAAAAGGCTTTTACCAAAAAACAAGGATATATTTTTTTCGATTGTAATCGCGAGGGACTAAGCAAAGGGAAAATATTTGATATCCACAAAAATATTTCTTGAAAAAGGCTTTTTTAACTTCTGAAAAGGAGGGTGGTTTCCGTTTAAAAGATTTAATTTTGGTAATGTGAAAAGAGGACAATAATTTATCGTGGAAAAGAGTCCTTGAATGGAAAGTTTGGGTTCCATCATGTCTTAAATCTACAAAAAGAGGACAATATTTTGAATTGGATTCTAGAAAAAGTGGACAACATTCTGCGTTAAAACTCAAACCGGGCCTTTTTAATACACAAACTGGCCATTTATTTTATGTCATTAGTTTTCAGATTTTTTTGCAGACGTTTAGGCAACTTATATTATTCTAAAAGCTGGTGCGATCCCAACACCTGGAACCCGTTTTCCTGGCTCTTCCTGGCAAAAAAAAACTGGAATACTTATCGCATATAAGAAATGGCCATTTTGTGTATTAAAAAGGCCCGGTTTGAGTTTTAACGCAGAATGTTGTCCACTTTTTCTAGAATCCAATTCAAAATATTGTCCTCTTTTTGTAGATTTAAGACATGATGGAACCCAAACTTTCCATTCAAGGACTCTTTTCCACGATAAATTTGTAATACAATTCAAAGACACAGGATGCACTCGTCCAAAGAGATGCGCCCCGAAGTGTGCAGGTAAGCGTCGTTGCGGCATAGGTGTACGCCCGTGATCGCACCATCGCGCACCTGTGGCGCAAGTCAGCGCTCAGGCCCAGGCGGCATACTCGCACACGTGGTGCACAGTCGCCCGCAGTTGGCGCAATGCGGAAAGATCCTCTATACCTGACGCCAAGTCACAAGTTTGTCCAAACAAAGAGACTCACAAAATCTTCGTAAACTTCAGTCGCAGCGAGAACCATAATTATGACCAAAAGTGGCACACCGGTCGAATGCCAGCCATACGGTGAAAGGCCAGGGATCATCTGGAAACAATTAAAACTTATTATAAACATAAACTCCACACAAAAGAGGAAGGTACGACGAATCACACATAGTGCGCCAGGTGTGAGCGAAAAACGTGCAATTCCGGTTGGCGTACTCGTGGCGCACCTCTCGCGCACCAACCGCGCTCAAAAACGTGAGCGCTGTAAAAAACATAGAGCGCCGCAAACAAAATCCAACCTGTAGAGCAGTGAGAAAGAGGAAGAAAAAGTTGGAGGGTTCCTTGAACTTTGATAGGAGGAATTTGGGAAGGAAGTTGTATACTGTATATTTAGTGGTGGTCAGCTTATTCCTCTGTCCTTGGGAATGGCTTCCCACTGTAGTAATCCACTCATCTCTCTCCTCTGTACGACAGATACTGCTCTTCTGAAAAGGGAACAACTTGGGTAAGAAAAGTTTTGTATGTGAAAAGGTTTGCTGTCTGTCAACATGTCTTTACCTGTCACAAGTCTGCAACGAGAACGTTGCGCAGCGAAGAAAAATCAGAAGAGCCAACACGCCGCGCACCTCGCTCAATCTTCGCCATGTTCTCGCCATGATCTTGCGAGTGCACTTTGGTGCTATGCACCGCTTCGAGAAAACATGGCACTAACATTATTTAGCAAAACCAAATACTTACAAAAGATTTGAATTGGAAGCTCCCAATGTTCATTAGTGCTTAAGATTGCAATTTAAAATTGTGGAACGAGGATAGAAAATAGTCAGGTTCGGTTAACTGTTAGCTTATGTCTACGTAGCATAATAATTTGCATAAAGATGGCGATTTGATTTACAATAAAATACGCTTTTATTCATTGTAAGTTTCTTCTTCTAAAACCGTATCATGGGCTAAAACGCTGTGACACGACGATTTATGCTGTGACACGACGTTTTATTATTATTATTAACTCCTTAATCCATAAAAAATTGTGCATACTATAAAATACAAACAAGAGAGAAAAAAAAACTCACAGGCTAAACACATTCAAGAGGTCTAGCTTCTTATGTGGTGCTAAATCATTATTGATTCAAGCTACAATTAGTATCATGTATAAATGGGAATTTTGAAATACTACAATAAACAGATCGCAATTGAATTGCATGTACAAAATAACTATTTAAAGCTCCTAAATGGAGCGAGCAGGCAAGGTGTAACGGGTGGGCCATAATCAGTAAAAACAAGATCATCTGTTAATTGATCGGTGTGGTCGATAACCAGGGGAGAGGGCGAGGACAATTGAGAGTTAATTTCCTCGCGGGGTTCTTCAATTGCCTGGGGTGTCATGGGCTGGTCTTGTTCGCATGACGTCACCACTGGTTGTACTTTGACCTCAACTTTCTCACGTGCAGTTTGGCGGCGGAGAAAACGTTCACAATGAAACTAAAATGTTATCCTTAACTTTATCCTGGATATCCCGATCCCTAAGCGGTTGCCTAGTTTGGCCTACGTAACATTCACTCGATGATTCACCATTCACCTATTTTGTACTGTATGTGTCGGTAGCTTACGATATAAAAGTGTTGCTTATCTTTGGAGCACGCACACAGACGACGACAAGCCGTGACACCATGTTTAAAAAGCGCTGTGACACGACAAGATAAACGCTCATCCCTACTGCCCTAGATACCAGCGTAAAGTAGCTAACTATTAGTTATACTTACACAGCGCATCTTCAAAGTAATAATAAACTGCAATCACAAAATACCAATCGTCACAAACTGCGAGTTAAAAATTTATTGGAATGATTGAATACGAGTCGACGAAAAATTGAGCGAAATTCACAGAAATCTAACAAGTGTAAGTCGGATTGAAAGAACTGTTGTTTATAACACATTATTAGGTGGAATAAAACTACGTCTGTTAGTCGGATCCATTTCTAGAATTAAATTCAAACAAAACAAAGCTAAAAAGGACAAAAACTATTAACAAAGAAAGTAAATTTCAAACTCATCGGATATTAAGAAATATAATACTCGATATAAATTATTACACAGAAGTGCATAACACAAGAATGATCTGATTACCAGAAACATAGAATTATTAGCACAATAAACGCAATAATTATTAATAATAATAAGTGATTGATTCACGTCCTATTTTCATAGAAAGAGGTACAAATAAGTACGAGCCCTGAGCCTGAGCATTACAAAGTGAAAAAGTACGGTCGCTCATCTTGTACAAAAAAAAATACAAGAAATACTCGAAATAAAACGCAGGGATCAAATTAAAGATGAATATCCAAGAAAAACTAAACGAAGAGATCAGGATAAGATCATTATTATAACAATTCTAAAAATAAGCAAAAGAACAGCTACCCCATAAAGCGGCACAGCACGAGGTTTGTGAAGGAGGCACAATGCGCATGTTTTAGAAACCACGTGTAATATTGCTTAAATATGTGAATAAATTAATGAGAGGGCATAATATGAGGTAACAACTTGAGCCAAACCGTGTCTTCACACACATCACCTTGTCTACATGAATTGCACGTCTCGTGCACTAGCTCAATTCTCTTCGTCTTTGATTCGCACAGAGACCAGTCCATGTCACTGAAAAACAAGAAAATTATATATTTCTTGTTGTTTCGTTTCCAAAAGAACACTTCTTTACATAATCTACCATATACAAAACAAATCGGTCTTTACCCAGCCGCAGCCCTGAATTGGAGCATCACGAATTCAACGAAAAAGGGGTCGCTCGCCCATGGATTCTACATGTTACTTAGTGTAATGAATGAATAATGAATAACATGGTTTCTGAAGAAGCGAAAGATAACAGATTCAAAAAGCAGAGTTGTAAGCAAAACAGATTCCATATTCTTTGAAAACTCAAACCTCTCCTCTATTTGCTCTCCCACAAGTGAATCGTGCGAATAAATGAAAATGAACATTTTCGATCTATCTGAAGGCGGTGAAGGTGGAAGAGACATGAAGAACATTCGGTGCAT
Organism: Pelodera strongyloides; assembly: GCA_036852015.1. NCBI lineage: Eukaryota > Metazoa > Nematoda > Chromadorea > Rhabditida > Rhabditidae > Pelodera > Pelodera strongyloides. The sequence goes on from JAANDG010000302.1 coordinate 166,309, forward strand.
CTCACGCCTCTCACGCAATGTCAATTCCTGGGAAACTATCAAATAAAGAAAAAAATAGAACGGGAACAATCAGCTATGACTAGGGATCAACCTGATGGCTCCTAAAAGTTAGGCACTTGCCTACTGTACCTTATCAACTACGTCACTCTACGGAAAGTACAAGTACCCCTTAGAACAAGAATACCTAATGTTCCCACCGACACGTTTAAGACAGGAAGCACCTCTTACGCGCTTAATAGATGTATCGGACTGATTGTATGTGCTGATAGAGTACGATACTTATGGGAAAGCAGTGACCGTACTACGAACATCGTAAACTGAAAACTCCAATTACCTGGCAGCATTCTCCGCATCGTTCCTCCTCGCTGTCCTTTGAATCACAGAGCCGAATGGGAAGGTCTAAATGTGATCTTTACTTACATTGCGGAAACTTCGTAACCACTCCTGTAAAAGCGACGTAGAAGGCAAACAGTAGTTGGGCCATTGGTGTGCCAACAGAGCGCCATAAATGCGCGAGCAAAATGCGCAAGCGCCCGCCCCTTTTTGTGGGCAAACGCCAGGCAGTAGAGAAAGGAAAGCGGTGAACTGAAAACAGTAATAACTTACCGTAAACAACGTGTGGCCTGAAAGGCGTCGGTCCAACTGACAGCTTGACACCCAAAATTCGCCTTCGCGTCCGAGAACGGAAAACCTCACGCAGAATTGAGCGGACCTGACAAGAAAACAATAATAAAAGAGCAAATTCATTGCGAAAAGAATCTCACACTCACACAAACATGTAAACTTTAAAAAAAATATTATGCAGTGGCAAAAACGTCGTGTCACAGCGTTTTTGCTAAAAAAAAAGGCGTGTCACAATGTTTTTCCCTAGAAAGGCGTTTCTAACCTTTGTCTTCCGTCTCAGAATAAGAAGAAAGATACTGCAAGTCAAGCATAATAATGGGAGTCGCAAACGAATGTTTCTTGTTTGTAAAGCCTCACCGACTCCACTGCTCGGACAGTCTTCACACTCTCACTGGGCACATCTTCTGTACTGAGAATAGGTGACGCCAGTAGCCCGTGGTGAAGTAGAACACTCTAAACTGAATTTAAAATACGACCCAACAATTAACTTGTTTCACTGACAACATAAACCACGCTCGCGAAGATAACTTGGCTCGGTCCTGCAAATGTAAAGAGGTAAGATGCAGAAATCAGTCAGTTTCATCAGAATTATTACCTGTATCACCACGTCAACGAACTGGAGTTGAGAGTGGATGCAGAAACATCGAGAAGCATTCACGCACACATCGGACGGCATTGGGAATGGGAGGGCACTGAAAAGGGAAATTACTGTATTTACGGTATAATAAAATATAGGCGACAGTACTCCGACTTACACAATAGTCAGAAGTTACGAAGTGTTAATGATTAACATACACTAAGCATACAGTAGTCAAAACGATTAACATAAAGTAATCAGAATAATTAACATACAACATACCGTAATCAAAATAAATGTTTAGCATACAGTAATTTGAAGTAACAGATGTAAAAGGGGTTAAGGGTATCATAAATTAACACAGAGACAAGCAGTGAAGCGACATCGCTTGGGATGGGGTCACAAAACAAATAAGAATTCTAAAAAGTAGAATAACATAACATTTATTATCACCAGCTCAATAACAATAACATGAACAACTCACATAGGCACTATCACTCTCAACAAAAAAAAAGAAAACTAAAAGTAGTAAAGTGTGAAAAGAGCGCCTAAAAAATTAACGGCCATTTTCAAAGAAAGAGATCGGATGATACAAATCATAAACAAGCATTCTATTTCGTGATACATAGGGTACACCCCTACACAACACTACATCCCGTAAAAGATACTTGAGGACTTTCCCCGCAGTGTACTCTATTCTAATGACCTTACCTTTATAACGTTTCATATGGAAGAATACAGAAGACAGAATAAGTCAATAACGGCCCAAAGGACTTTGTTTGTCACGGAAAAGGAGCCCTCATCATTAGCCTAAATGGGACAGACAAAGCCAACGTGAAACAGTAAAGCATAGTTACTTGGCAGCCTTCAGTGCTCCAATCAACCTTTCATATTCCTGTAGTTTCTTCTTGGCATTCCGTCTCTCTTCCTCTTCTTTTCGTCGTTGTCTCTCCTTCTCTCGCTTGGATTCATATTCATCTTCACCGGTTCGGATCTTCTAAACAACCAATTAGAATAATCTTCTCGGTGGTAAAATAAGCTCGAGGTATACCGTTCGTCAATCGATATGGTGGTACCTTAGCTTAGCGGGCGAGACGTAGTTTACAAATCACAGTTTCGCAGTGAAAATACACAGGCTAACCATGCTAAAGCGAAATACCGGCCGTTTTTTTTTGAAACACATCGAGCAGACCAGCATTCTTATGCAGCTTAATGCAAACGAACATAAATTAGAATCAAAAACCGGGCTAAATTCGAGCAAATTAGCATAAATACAATTCACTTGTCGACGATGCGTTTCAAAAACCGGCCGCTATTTCGCTTTAACACTAAAAATGATATGCCAAACTGTTACCAACCTCTCCTCGCCCTCTCTTCTCCTGCTCCTCGATGATCTCCACACTTTCTTCTCTTGTGCCCCTGTCTCCTATCAACTGCACTAGTTTCCTCCTCGCTCGATCGTCTCCCTCATTCCAACGTAAACTTTTCTCAAGCTTCACAACAGCTTCGTCAACCTTGCCGTCTTTTTCAAGTCTGAAGATGCTATGTATTCTATGAAGCTGGTCTTCACCAATCACATGTGTTCTACAATTCACGTCTAAATATTCATACTCTAGATTAAGGGTTGCTCCACTGTGCTCAGGTACACGTTTTCCATAATCATCGCCTAAATATTCATAACACCGGCCCATTCAGAGACTAAGATTAAGAGATTTCTGAAACTCATACGCCGATACTAATCATCACCGTTCAATTCAGCGCTCGGACATCTACAGCTTTCAAGCTCTTTGCCAAAATCAAATGAGTGGCTTACTTGACGGCTGCATGCCAGAGTGTCTCTGTCAGATATTCCCTTGCATTCTTCGCCTGTGCATCCAATTCTAGTGCTTTCACCAGGTCCTCCTCAGCTTTGTCGAAATGTTCTTCGTTCGCATAGCTGCAGAGAAGAAAATGTTAATAGAGTAACTTTTCACAATTTTCAGTCTCTGCCATGTGAAGTCCAGTATTACTACGATAGTGACGCTACACAACACACTCGCTCTATGTGACAAATATAAGCTATACACACATGCACACTTCTTAGGGTTTTCAGTTCATACTGTAGCACAATCATTATTACTAAGAAAATGAATGATGAGCAATAAACTGACGCGGCTCCTCGTGCAACATACGCCTCCACACAATCCGGAAAGGTGTCGATCGCTTTGTTGAACATTGGGATGGCCGCGAACAAACCATGTCCATCCTTCAGCGCTGAAATACAAATACGTCAATTCGTCAGTGTAAAGTACGCCGCACGAACCGCAGTGATACGATCCACGCGAAAAGGAAGGCATGTGCATGGAGTAGAGTATAACTCTAACCTTTAACGCCCTGTTCCACACTAGTCATAGCAAGGGATCGATCTTGGCGTCTACGCAACCATTTCGCTGTTTCCACCGAATCCTTCAACAAATCAACAATATGCTCAACTTACAATTACAATTACTTCAATGCTCTAAGCCTTTGCGCATTACAGTAATAAGAGAGAGAACACCTGTACAGTACCAAAGCAATGACTAAATACGAAAAAGCCCATAAACTACACAGGTATTTCGAAGGAAATTTTTTTCAAGAACTCTTAATCTCTCACCTGCTCAACTCCATTGTACTCCAGAAATGTGCACGCACTTCTGACGGGCATGTGAAGGGCACTGTCCAAGTAGGGGTTTCGACACTCCCTTTCCTTACTCATATACTTCCACACAGAACAGCCGTCCAATTCACGTCCATTGCTGGAAAACTGACTGTCATAATAATTAACTTGCTCGAATCATGGAATCACAAAGAGCAGCGAGGAAGACAAATTAGTACAGCTAACATGATCAAGACATTCACATCGGCCGTATTAGAAACAATCAACACTAGTGACCTATAATAAAAGTAAATATACTAAAAGTGAAGCAATACCATAAAGACCCACCTGAAATAAGTCGGGGGTACGCACTCTGACGGCGAGGCCTCAATATGGGAAACAAATGAGCATCAAGAAGATAAAATGGCAAAGATTTTCGAAATTGGATAAAACTCTTGATTACTTCAAGTACTTCAAGCGTTTGGTTTTTACTTGTATATACAGAGCTATAGCCTCGTAAACTGACGTCAAGATATGCTGACTTTTTGTGACCCCCCAACTCGATACTAGCGTAAGACAAAATAGACCACAAAAAGGCAGATGGTAGGGGGTTCATCATGTTTCTTGACCTATGCTCGTACATCAACCTCGTACATCCTAACCAGTTCTACTGTACTTCCGGATCCGGACTTCATCAAGCAATGTCACCCATTCGAAACGAGTAAGACATTAGTTCAGCGAGTTTCCCACCAAATAAAGCCAAAAACCATAAATGTTACCAACATACCTGTGTCAACGAGATCTTGACTGGTTTCACAGCAATCACTTCCACTTGCAAACAATCAGACACTTTGAATCGGGGAGACAGAGCACTAACTGGCGCCAGCATCTACAAGAGTAACGGACTTGAGAGCTCAAACATGACACCAGAGTGACCAGAGCAATGTCAAGCTCAACACCCACTAATTTCGAATACAACACAAATGGTCAGTGAAATATCAAAAGTACACAAACCACGCACACAACGGAGAAAATAGCAAGCAAAGAGAACCCTACCTGCATATCCAACCATTCCAAGTCCCGCTTCAGCCTTTTCATAAAACAAAGCGGTTTCACATACACGCCGGCGCTGTCGAATCTGAACGAAAGTACTGGAAATCTGTCAGAATTATGAACAAATATAATCGTGTCGCTACAGTAACCAAAACTAAATTTGACAACGGGCAAGGGAACTTACGAAATCCTCGCTAGAGTGGAGATAGGGAGCATTATAAATGGGAATATGTAATCAATTGACGTGACCTTTTCACCTTGGCCAGCAGAACATCGCCCACTCTCACATCCTCTTCAAACTGTTCGAGAGCCTGTGTCTCGCGCATCTTCTTGGCAAAGATCTGAATAAAAAAAATCAATAATCCTAATTTAAAAAAGCGCCCATATTCCCGCGCGGAAGGCTTAACATGGGGTTAGCAGGACAACAATATGACCATTAAAATACCCTAATCATCACAAGCAATAACAATCTTAAAAGGAACTCCGGAAAAGAGAAACCAGCTCACCTCAAAAGACGGAATTCCAGACAATGCCACCTCCGATGTGTTCTAAAAATGAAGTAAACAGTTCGAATTCAACAGTAACAATTACAAAAAAAATATTCAGACCTCCGAATCTGCAATTCTATTCGCATACTAGTGCGTATTCACAAACTTAATCTACCGTACCACCACTACCTCAAAAAAGTTTAAAAGTGTTCCACACCTTTTCACATCTTCCTCTCTTTAGCACTTCTGCGGCTCCGCTCCTAACTGTATGGCGAACTCGGCCCATTTGACATTGGTAG